>CBVK0101008665.1:0-14270 GCA_900067695.1 Picea abies
AACCCATTGGTGCTATGCCTAATCCAATAAAATATTAATAGTGATTTTTGTATATTGAGGTGCTTTAGAGCCCAATATGACATAGATATTGTCAACCCATTGATGCTATGCCAAATCTAATAAAATATTAATAATGATTTTTGCACCTAGATAGGTGCTTCACAACCCAAATTTATGGAAGAATTTAGTGTTTTGGTCTCCACTCTGAATCCAGATAGCACGACTTCTCAGGTGCCAGAGCTCTTCAATTTCATTAAGTAAATTGTTTCTTTCATGTTCCAGATCTTTCAATGATGAATCCACCATAGAATTACGAGTACCATCTGGGAAGTTTTGTAACTAAAGAGAAATCTCATTCTCTAGGCATCTGAGATGAGAGTTTGATTTAATCTTATGGTCCTTTTGCCAAAGTTTCGAGCTAGCCTTTAGATCATTGAGTTTCCAAACTAGTCTTTTTTGTTTACCAACCTCACCGAGGTATTTTGGATCATTCCAGAGATTTTGAACCAACATTAAGAAGCCTTGATCCTTATTCCACTGAGGGTTAAATTTGAATGGATAAGCCTTAAAGAGGGGAGGAAAATCTAGCTGAAGAAGGACCAGAGCATGGTCTGGAATGAAGGGATATTCCACCCATGCTCTATAGATTTCGATTGTAGCAATAAAATCTTCAGATAAGAAAGATCCGTCCAACCTTTTTGCAATAAAATCAGCTCCAGAACGATCATTACGCCAAGTAGGGACAACCTTCCTCGGAACTATGTCAATGAGTTTGTTATTAATAAAGTAAGATTTGAAATATCCTTCCAATGACCCTAGAGTGGTGGTTCCTCCCCAGATTTTTCCTAGTGAAAGAGTCAAGTTTAGATCCCCTGCTAAAATTAATTTTTTTTGTGTCAACAAGCCTGAATCTTCCAACCGTTCCCAGAAATTTTTTCGTGAAAGAGTCAAGTTTAGATCCCCTGCTAAAATTAATTTTTTTTGTGTCAACAAGCCTGAATCTTCCAACCGTTCCCAGAAATTTTTTCGCTCCACACAAGGACCGTAGGCATTTAGTAGTGAAATCTGCCTTTTGCTTTCTAAACAATATACAGTCAATAAAATCCCACCACATGTAAGAAAGGGAACAAGATCAAAATAGTTAGGATCCCAAGATACCAACAATCCTCCAGAAGTTCCAACTGAGTTAACAACACAGCTTAGCCAGGTTGACCAAAGAGTGTGATAGAAATTTCTAGCTTTGTCATAATGAACCAGTGTTTCCTGAAAGAAAACAATGTTTGGACAAGTTTTATCCAAAACACAATGAACAGGGGCCAGGTTTAGGGTGCCTCTAGTCCCCCTTAGATTGATGGAAAGTAGTAACATTATTTTTCCCGTGCCAGGGCCTTCAAAGCTCTAAGTGCCCCACCTTCGGTGGTCGTGCGAGGGATAGTATCAAGGGTAGACTCAATAGTTGACTTTTTCTGGGTGCTCCTGGTCTTAACCGACGAGTGTTCTGTGCCCAAGCCCCTAGACCAGGCAAATTCCTTTCCAGCCCCTACTGTAGTGGAACACGAGCAACAAGCCTCCCCTTTTCCCGCAATAGGGTCAATGACTGACTTTCCAAGTTAAACAAGTAGTTGTACAATAGAATTAGTATCTCGAATGAAGGGTATCAAGGAATCAAGAACAGTAGAGAGAGATGTCTCCTCATTATCTGGTTCCCTATAGCCAGGTGGAGAGGATGGAAGACCAATCAACAATTGACTTTCCCCTAGACTAAGGATAGACTCCAGGGGAAACAACAAGTTTGTTTGGGATATTTTAGATGAAGCGGGACATTTTCATAATGGTGAATAAGACATCAAAGAAGTGGCTATAAATCATTTCAAAGGTTTCTACAAAGAACAAGCCACCCCTACTACCAACGACCAAGTCAGGGTGGTAGCCTTGTTTTCAAAATTGGTTAATGATGTAGAGGATGAGGCATTATTCAAGCCTATAGATAAGAATGAATTGAAGGATTTTTTATCAAAATCCAAAGTGGACAAGAGTCTGGGGCCGGATGGCTAGACTGTTGAGTTCTTTAGCCATTTCTTTGATCTAGTAGGGGGGGATCTCCTAGAAATGGTAGAAGAATCTAGAATAAATTGCATTATTTCTGGGGGCTTAAATTCGACTTTTATTACTTTGATTCCCAAAGTAAACAAGCCACAAAATTTCGGAGATTACAAACCGATCTCACTGTGTAATCTTTGCTACAAAATTATTTCAAAGATTATGGTTGATCGGATCGAACCGATTTTGTCAAGGTCACTTTCGGAGGAGAAACTAGGATTTCTACAAGGTAGACATATTCAGGATGCCATCGACGCAGTCCATGAATGCCTACACAACATTAAAAAGAAGAAAACAAAATCATTAGTCTTAAAAATGGACTTACAGAAAGCATATGATTGCAATAACTAGGATCTATTGTGAATGATTCTTCTCCAAATAGGTATGGGCCTAAACATGACTAATTGGATAATGAGTTGTGTGGTTTCCACTTCTTTCTCAGTTTTGATAAATGGAGAGGCCACTGATTTCTTTAAAAGTGGTAGGGGATTAAGGCAAGGATGCCCTTTATCCCCTCTAATCTTTATATTGGTTATGGAAGGACTAAGTCTATTATTAAAAGACAGTGAAAGAGAAGGTAAGTTGACTGGTGTTAAAGTATCCAGAACCATAAAAATTGTTCATATACTTTTTGTGGACGATGTGATTATTATGACAAATGCAACAATGCAAGAGTGGTGGGAGATTGATAAGGTATTAAAAAAAATTTGTTCAGCTTCAGGCTTACGGGTTAATGGATCAAAGTCTACCCTTCTTCAAGAAGGTATGACAAAACATGATTTATTTCCCTGCAACTCATTGTTTCCTTATAGATTCTCAGATCTTGATTCTAGTTTCAATTACCTTGGATATTTTCTTAAGACTGGGCTGCAGCATGTTGAAGACTGCGGATGGTTAATAAAGAAAATGGAAAAAAAGATCGACAATTGGTGTTATAGATGGTTGTCCTTAGGAGGATGTTTCACCTTATTGAAATCAGTGTTAGAAAGTCAACCTATCTACTAGATGTCACTGGTTGTTGTTCCATGTTCAGTCTTAAATACATTGAGGAAAATGATGTTTAATTTTCTCTGGAGAAGAAAAAGCGATACTAATCAACGGCATCTGTGTAATTGGGAGCAGATTACTCTACCAAATAAATTTAGTGGTTGGGGAATTCGCAACATTTTTGAATTTAGCAAATCAATAGCCGCGAACACGCTCTAGAGAGTGTTAATGGGTGGGGGCATTTGGCACAGAGTAATCCTTGATAAGTATCTACAACACTCGACTGTCATAAATTGGTTTAGATCTCAATCCTTCCAACAGAAGGCGACTTCAAGAATTTGTAGCAGTTTACTGAAGTTTGTGCACTCAATCACACATTGGTTAAGTTGGAATCCAGGGACAGACCAACTCATCACCCTCGGGAAAGATCAGATTCTGCGGCTGGAAGAAAACACTTTTCTCTCTTGTAATCTTATGTCTACTCTAAACCAAAAGAATATAATAACACTTGCATAGTCCAGGAAACATTCAAATTGCATGCATCTATCCTCTTATTGGATGAGTAGTAGTGACTTGGGTCTCTCTGGAGATAATGCGACAGAATGGGATCTATTTAAGCGGGCATTAGATGATTCTGGAGCTATCTTATAGGATACTGAAGATGACTTAATGTGGATAGGAGGGGATAATTCCAGATCTCCTACTGTAAAAAATATTTATTGGGGCATAATTGCAACAAAAAATTTGAAGAAAGTGGGGACTTTGAGACAACCAATCTGGAATTGAAGAATCCAACTAAAGATTAAATTGTTCATTTGGCTGGCAGTGGAAGGAAAAATCCCAACTTGGGATTATTTACAAACAAGAGGATGGGAAGGTCCCCGGCTTTGTTACCTTTGTAAACCAGATTCATAAAATATTCTACATCTCTTTAAGCTTTGCCCCTTTACCAAATTCATCTGGAATAATGTGAGCATTGATCTGAACTTAAAAAAGTGTTGGAATGGTAACAGAATAATGTGAGCATTGATCTGAACTTAAAAAAGTGTTGGAATGGTAACACATTGTCGGAATGCTTTAAAAATTGGTATGAGGAAAAGACAGACCCTACTCTGATTGCAGCCCATATATGTTGGTTCATATGGATAGAATGAAACAAAGCAATTTTTGAAGATTCCAACCCTTCTATCCAGGCAGTGATATATAAGACATTGGCTTTACAAAACATAATCAATGCTCCATTGAAGGATAGACTCCCAAGGGATATTATGATTCCACAACAAAAGGATACATCTTTAGCATGGTTCGATGGGGCAGATCAGTGTGATGACAAATTGTGTGGAGTGGGTGGAGTAATAAAAACAATAGATTCAAGAGTCATAAGATGGATATATAATTGTGGCAGAGGCACCAATACAAGATAGAAACTTATGGGTGCAAGGGCCACTCTCATGCTAGCTGATTATTTGTCATTACATCACATTCATTTTATGGGTGATTCCAGAGTTGTTATCAATTGGTTGTTAAACAAAGGTAGGCTCTAGGTATGTGCAGTTGAAGGATGAAAATCTAGAATCAAAGTTCTAATTAAAAGGTTCCAGTCTATCAGATTTCAACACATCTACAAAAGCTATAATTTAGAAGAATACATTCTCTCCAAACAGGCTTTTGATGAAAAGGCAAAATCTCCTATCATCAATGGTCCAATGGAGCTGAATGACCCAGGAGACATATTAGAATCCATTAGATCTTTTGAGATTGGGATTGTTTCTTCTTTTCAATACAAGCTTAAGTATGTTTTGTTTTTTGAGAGAGATAGTATGATTGTATGATGGTGTCTAAGATGAGGCGTCATTAGTGATCTCGATCTTTTTTGATAACTTTAGTCATTTTTCTTTTTGGTTCCTATAGCATGGATCTAGTTGGCAGTATGCATTTGTAAGGATCCTTGTTTTTGTGAAGACAGATGTAAACAAATTATATCACTAATATAATTGAGCCAATTTTTTACTGGAAAAAAGGTGCTTCACAACCCAATATGTCATAGATGTTAACAATATTTAAAAAAAATATTTATTTTCCAAGAAAAACATCATTGGAAAACCCATTGGTGCTATGTCTAATCCAATACAATATTAATAATGATTTTTGCATCGAGAGTAGCTAGGTGTTTTACAACCTGCTATGACTAAGGAAAATTTTTGGGGCTAAATTTCTCCCATGGGCTAATTTTGCATGCTTTTCTCCAAAAAAACGATTTGCCAATTTATATTTTTCACTAAAACGATTCACCCCAAATTCTATAGGATAAAATAATTTTACCCTAAAAATCCCCAAAAGTTTTTAGAAACTATATAAAATCCTTATAAATTTGAATATTTTTACAAAAATATCCCCAAATGTTTTATTATTGGAATTTTAAGAATTAATGAGATTCACCAAAGTTTCTATACTTTAAGATAGGTATGAAACCTTAAAATTTTCTCAGGCTATGGCATAGATGTTGCAATATCTATAGCATAGATGTTACAATATCTTTTAAAAAAAGAAAAACATCATTAGAAAACCTATTGATGTTATGCCTAATCCAATAAAATATTAATAGTGATTTTGCACCTAGTGAGGTGCTTTACAAGCCAATATGACATAGGTCTTGTCACGTACATACTTGATAATATCTAAAAAAAATTAAAAAATTCCAAGAAAAACTTCATTGGAAAACCCATTTATGTTATTCATAATCCAATAAAATACTAATAATAATTTTTGCACTAGAGTAGCTAGGTGAAGCTAGGTGCTTTACAACACAATATAACATAGATATTGTCATGTAAGTTACAACATCTAAAAAAACGTATGAATTAAACCAACATAGATTTATCTTAAACCCAAATCTAATAAACATTTAAAATAATCAATTTTCTTGAAATGTAAAATGTTTTTGTCATTTAATATTTAATATCAAGAAATTCATAAATGTAAATTGATAGTATACATTTACTCTATCAATGTGATTGTAATTAAGTATAGCTTGATTGTAATTGAGTATAGCTAGGATGGTTTTGAGAAATGATTGTTATCCTTTCCACCTAGATTCAATTCCATTAAAAATTACATGAATAAATGTTATAATGGTTTTGAACCTATATGCAATGAAAAATTTCTTTTAAGAAAACTGTTTTCTCCAACTTAAAAAAAACTCCACATCTAACCCAATGTGGAAAATAAGGTTTGCATGAACACAAATACGACTCACAAAACCAATTATCATCAATTTACTATGACTATATTTACAATTTAACACGACGAAAAAAAAATCAAAATCCAACAGCGAATTAAACAATCTGGCTCTTCCGGCATTTGGGGCATAATTTTATTATACAGCGTTTTGTTTGATTTATATTTGCTGGAATTCTAAAACCTCTTGATGTTGATAAAACAAACCATCAATCCATAGAAAAAACAACTGATCATTCTTTAATTAGAGTTGTTGTGTTGAGCACTGATGTCTCTTCGTTACGTTACCCTAGTAACACAGATCATGGTAATGGCTGTGCTGATATCAGCTGTATTGTTTTTCCTTGGTATTGGAATTCTGATTTCAATTCATCTGTGTATTGTGGTTAGAGCACTCAGAAGAAGTCTGAACAGCAGGAGGCCTGCAGGGAGAGGAGTTTCTTCTTCTTCTGTTTGTGAGAATGGTGGGGGAATGTCTCAGGAGGAGGTGCAGAAGCTGCCTTCCTTCCAATATAAACATGGTGGTATGTATATTGTGTCAGATAGAATGCTTTGCAAAGAAGATGATACTAATGATGATAGTGCTAGGAATATGAATTACATGAATAGGATTGAGAACGGATTGTGGGTGGACGAATTTGATTGTTCAGAGTGCGCTGTTTGCTTGGATGGATTTCAGAGGGGTGAGAAATGCAGGCTGCTGCCTGTTTGTAGGCATACTTTTCATGCAAAGTGTGTGGATTCATGGTTGTCTAAGAATCCTTTGTGTCCCATTTGTAGGACAAGGGCTCAGCAGCAGGGTGGGGGAAGAGGGACGGTGGTGTTGGAGAATGTGTTAGAGTTGGCCCGAGTTGGGGGCTGTGAGATGGGTAGTGGGACTAGAGATATTTCTATTGGGATTGCTGTGCAAGGAGGGGTAGGAGGAGGGCGGGGGTCTGGCTTTCATACGTCTGAGATGTCTAATTTGGTGTGCAATCTACCTCCATCACCGAGATCTCTTACTTCAGATGAATTCGTGTGCAATTTGATGTCAACTGCATCATTGCCATTGCCGTTGCAGTACAGACCTAATGATGACGATGGTGGTGCGAGTGCTATTGACGTTTTGAGCCTTAGTCAGAACCAGAGCCATAATAGCCAGAATCAGAATCAGAATTCATGCAAGTTGATATCAACTCCGATACCATATTGCAGAACCGACGATGATGATGGTAGGAGGGATATTGGTGTTGTAAGCCTTAGCCAAAGCCAGAGTCAAAGACAGAATAAGAATCAGAATTCATGCGATTCGATGTCGATATCAATGCCATCTTGCAGACCTCCTGACGAGGATGGTGTGAGTGTTAATGGCATTTCGATTGCTAGCCAGAGCCACTATCAAAATCAGATTGTGTGCGATTCAACCTTGCCTCTGCTACCGCATTGCAGACCTCCTGATGATGAGGGTGTGAGAGTCATAGGTGTTACATGCCCTGAGGAGAATCAGATCCAGAGCCAGACTCGGGATGGGGATGCTAGGCATGATCCATAAATTAAGTTCTGCTGCAATTGCAACTTCAGATGGTGGATTTAAAAAGATGCAAATTATTGGTGCTCCTTTGCAACTTCAGATGGTGGATTTAAAAAGATGCAAATTATTGGTGCTCCTTCTAATCTGGATTGAATTTGAATATGTATATTTTTGTGTATGTACATTGTGTATATATATATGTTTATTACTAGTGCATGACCTGGGATTATATGTTTATTACTAGTGCATGACCTGGGATTTTAGAATTGAGACTGGACCATCAATCACTTGAGGGTTTTAATTTCAGCTCAGGGCTGCTAATTTTCTAGATTTTTCTTCTTACTTCAAAGAATGCCAGTAATTGTTGACTCTCTTTGTATTTGCAATCTGAAGGCAGTGTAATTATCTCGGGCCGTTTTCCACTTCATTTTTGAGGAGGGTTCTAATGGTTGAGGTAGTAGTGTTACAAGAAAAAAAAACCTGAACTTTTTTGTTTACAAAGTTTGCAAGCTATTAATGACCTTGAGAAGTATGAACTCTATGCTAATAAAGAATTAAAATCTCTCTCTCTCTTTGGCTTTTCAAATAAAGTTGGAAATGCAGAAACATCTTTCACTTAAATAATTCCAATTATATCAGGAACCAATTTGATTGTTACTTGATGGCCAAAGCTCAAGCAATTAGTGATGGCTGGCTAATTTCATCTTGATCTCTGCCTCTGGGCAGAAAGGAGCATGTAAGCGAGTAGAGGTGCCCCGAAGGTTGTCTTTGCAATTTGGGGGCACACATTGCCCTTGGAAGTGAAGTAAAATATCTTAACCACAGGTTAGGATAGATTTACCATTCTGAAAAAAGTATCTCAGGGGTATCCATGTGATGTTTCAACTCAGATTAATTTGTCACACCCTGTCTTTCTAGGATACAGTGTTGCTTTATAACACGCCTACACAGCTTCAGAGAGTGGGTTAAGAAGGTAGATGTGGTTATTTCATTTAAAAATGAAAGGCTAAACTAGTGAGCAAAGAGTCTTGATTGTGTAACCACTTGCAAGTATTTGCTATGATTTTGAGCAGGATAAATGCATAGGTCTAATCGTTTTAGAACAGAGCAATACATATGTACCAATGGACAAACCATGAGAGAAGTTCTACTCTCACATAAAGGAAATTGTGGCTCTACTATACCCAAAAATGTTTTCACAATAAGCTTGGTTTAGTTTTGTTGCTTGATAAGCTTGATGCCATTTCACAAGGGTGTTGGCTAAACGTTCTACCTTTTGGGTTTTTTGGCCGGAATCTGGCGATGTAAATTTGGACAAAATCTCTATTTTGTGTTGTTTAAATTGCATTTCTGAATGTATAAATGGATTCAGCGTGCTGAAAAACCCCTGGGGCACTCGGATTATACAAACTTAGCCACTCAAATCTGCAGATCCAACCATTCATCAGTGGATTTCGGGCAAAATCAAACGAAAAAAGTTGCTGAAAAACAGCCAAAAGGTAGAATGTTTAGACTACTGCTTTCACAAGACATGGTTGTTTTCAGTCAAGCAGACCACAGTCTAACATGTATAACTACTGCCTTTAAAATTAAGGATGTTAACAGTTTACTTCTCAGATAAACACTGTTAGCAATCCTATGCGTTTAACCTATTACATGCAGGACAAAATGTCTTTAAACCTGCCTAGTGTTTAACCTATTACAAGCAGAACAAAATGTCTTAAAACCTGCCAAGGTTGTAGCATGTGGGTTGACTTCTTGCAATTTCATATTTGCAGTTTCACTTTTAAGTTTTAATTGTGTTTGACACTTGAGGTAACTATTATACTAACTTGCACTGAAACGGATACGGAAATGGAAACAACAAATTTTCATAAAAGACAGAATATGATACATAAAAAATTTAAACTACCATTCATAAATTAGAAGCATAAGTATTGGTGTGCTTCAGAGAGGCCCAAGATGGTGCATTTATAGGTTAGGAAGTCTGTTTTTGAGGTCAGGCTTCAGATTGTTGAGGTTTTGCTTCTTTTTTAAAGTGTTTTTCCAGATCTTTCCTGCCGGGAATGCGGGCCTATGCGCCTGAAACGTTTCTGAAAATCGATAAATATTTTCGGAGGGGGGGCGAAATGGCCATTTTGGTGTTTCCAATTTTCGAAATTTAGTTTCAGAAAATGGAAATGGCCATGAAATGTTTACACAATGGACAAACCATGAGAGAAGTTCTACTCTCACATAAAGGAAATTGTGTCTCTACTATACCCAAAAATGTTTTCACAATAAGCTTGGTTTAGTTTTGTTGCTTGATAAGCTTGATGCCATTTCACAAGGGTGTTGGCTAAACGTTTTACTTTTTGGGTTTTTTGGCTGGAATCTGGCGATGTAAATTTGGACAAAATCTCTATTTTCTGTTGTTTAAATTGCATTTCTGAATGTATAAATGGATTCAGCATGCTGAAAAACCCCTGGGGCACTCGGATTATACAAACTTAGCCACTCAAATCTGCAGATCCAACCATTCATCAGTGAATTTCGGGCAAAATCAAACGAAAAAAGTTGTTGAAAACAGCCAAAAGGTAGAATGTTTAGACTACTGCTTTCACAAGACATGGTTGCTTTCAGTCAAGCAGACCACAGTCTAACATGTATAGCTACTGCCTTTAAAATTAAGGATGTTAACAGTTTACTTCTCAGATAAACACTGTTAGCAATCCTATGTGTTTAACATATTACATGCAGGACAAAATGTCTTTAAACCTGCCAATTGTTTAACCTATTACATGCAAGACAAAATGTCTTAAAACCTGCCAAGGTTGTAGCATGTGGGTTGACTTCTTGCAATTTCATATCTGCAGTTTCACTTTTAAGTTTTAATTGTATTTGACACTTGAGGTAACTATTATACTAATTTGCACTGAAACGGATACGGAAATGGAGACAACAAATTTTCATAAAAGACAGAATATGATACATAAAAAATTTAAACTACCATTCATAAATTAGAAGCATAAGTGTTGGTGTGCTTCAGAGAGGCCCAAGAGGGTGCATTTATAGGTTAGGAAGTCTGTTTTTGAGGTCAGGGTTCAGATTGTTGAGGTTTTTCTTCTTTTTTAAAGTGTTTTTCCAGATCTTTCCTGCCGGGAATGCAGGCCTATGCGCCTGAAACGTTTCTGAAAATCGATAAATATTTTCGGAGGGGGGCCGAAATGGCCATTTTGGTGTTTCCGATTTTCGAAATTTAGTTTCAGAAAATGGAAATGGCCATGAAATGTTTACATGGTGTTTCAGCCGTGTTTCCCATCAGTTTCCTATCCGAAACGCCGACTGTCGGGTGTGCCAAGGAGCGTTTCCGGGAACACAGCTATTGCATTTCCAACTGATTGTCTGTATCAAGGGAAGCCCTTCTCACTGAATGCCAAATCATTTGAAGATGGAACGATGTGAGAATTCCAACAAGTACACATACGTTCCCACGCACAGAGATTTTCATGATTTATCAAAGGATGGGAGGATTTCTGACTCAGATGAATGGGAGATACTAGATACCAGAATGTAATGCTTCTTGGTTCAAAGACAATACTTAGTTGAAAAGGAACTTGGTAAATCATTTATGGTTCAAAGACAATACTTAGTTGAAAAGGAACTTGGTAAATCATTTATGTTCTTTCACTTTGTAGCGATGGTTCTCTTTCACTTTGTAGCGAAGGTTCTCTGGGAATATCGGCACAGCAGTTACCACCATATTGGTTTTTTGTGTAGGACACAACTTACAGAAGAAACAGACCTGGGCGGTTTTCTCAACTTACAGAAGAAACATAACTGGTTGGTTCTCTCTCTTTCCTGCTCCATATTGGCTAAGTGTAAAAACACCCTTAATGTGGCCTTTTCAGAAAACAGAATGAGTAAATTTCCACAAATAGATGATCACATGCTCCAGTCAATGATGGCTCTATACATAGAGTATGGTAGTAAATTGTAAACTAAAATTTGTGCAAACTGTTAATGGTGCCAATCAATCTAATGTTTATACTTTGATGAATAGTTTTGTTTGTTAACAATGAAGCATCAACAATATCGAGCATGCCTATAATAGTGCAACAAAGCATATTTGATTCTCATCCATGACTGGCTATCACCTTCTTTCCCTTTCCTTATCAGTGCAATTGATTTACACAATTTTTTTTTTAAAGAAAAACTATATATCTGTATTTGTTAAAGTTCACTGCCCTCCCTATTGGTTGACTTCATATTAATATTAATATGTCCTTTAACTATAAATTTTCGCATCATCTCTAATGTTCGAAATAGAGAACTAAAAACATTATTTTTTATATAATAATAAAAATCCAATTTCTATTTTTATTGAAATGTTAACATACCGAAAGTTTTGAGTATTGACACTCTTTTTGAGGTACTTGAATAGGCCTCACAGCTTAAATGTTTACATAGCGTTTTTGAGGTACTTGAATAGGCCTCACAGCTTAAATGTTTACATAGCGCGAGGCCCTTAAACAGGCCTGGAAACTTAAATATTTACATAGAGTGAGGCCCTTCAACAAGCCTGACAACCTTAAATGTTTACTTAAATAGTCCTGTCACAATACATTTTTCCTCAAATTTTTCCATAGAATGTTGCAGTGAATTTGAACAATATTGTTGTCCACCGCCACTGGCATAGCCATCATATGTTTCATACTTCTTCTATGCTTGGAATGAAATTTAGTCATCATTGAAGATACACATATTGTTTACGGGTTCACTGGTTGTTGCTTGTTCGTTGGTTCGTTGGTTCGTCAGTTGTTGCTTCTTGTTGTTTGGTTCAACTTTGCAAGGTCGAGGTCCTGCACCTGCAGTTGGACATGTTGGTGCTTGGTGCTTGCTTTTGTTTGCTTCAACTTTGCAAGGTTGGAGTCCTGCACCCACAGTTGGAGTTATTTTTTCACTTTGCAAGGTTCAAGTCCTGCACCCACAATTGGACCTGTGATTATGTCGTTCATTATTGACGAGTAAGTTTTGATACCATAGTTTCATTCGTATTCATTCTTTGTTGTTTACTGTTTATTTGTTGTTGCTTGTTCATTGGTTCGTTGGTTGTTTCTTCTTGTTGTTGGTTCAATTTTGCAGGGTTGAGGTCCTACACCTACAGTTGGACCTATTCATGCTTTCTCACTGGTTTGTTGCCTGCTGCTTGCTTTTGTTTGCTTCGACTTTGTAAGGTTGGGGTCTTGCACTGATAGTTGGAGCTTTTTTTTGCACTTTGCAGGGTTCAAGTCCTGCGCCCACAATTGGGCCTGCAGTTCTATCGTTCATCATTGACGAATAAGTTTCAATACCATAGTTTCATTTGTATTCGTTGTTTAATGTTCATTGTTTGCATTTTTCAAGCAATAATGTTTAAGTATTTATTCATCATTCTTATCCAACAGACTTTTCATAGAGGTTGGCATATCTTTTTCTCCTGCTCTTAAATTTTCCTCCGATTTTTTCCCCGGGCTCTACAACATCTGCATGCCAATGTCGTCTACACAACTCCGACTATCATTTTTTCTAGCATTACAAATCTCGGTCCTTTTTCATATGTGACGAAGTGGAAATCTAATGCTTCAATTGAATAAGAAATTATTCAACCTTCTCACCTTGCCCTCAATGATATTCCCATCTTTCCCGGGAATGAGTACCTACCTATCCCGTACGGAAATCGAACCCGTGTCTTTCGCATGAAAAATATGATGTCAAGCTTGTTGCCTTTGCAGAATGTTCTTGTAGAAGAAAACTGCAGGTAGGTGTAGAAGGGATAGGTATGGTACAATGGTGGCTAAGCTGCAACAAAATTGCACAAAATTGGCATATCTTTCCCTCCCATTCTTAAATTTTTCTCCAGTTTTTTTCTCCAAACTCCGAACCATACCTACATGTCTTTGCAAAATGTTCTTGTAGAAGAAATATGTGTTGAGATGGTGCTAGCAAGAATAGTTTTCCGTGGATTGTAAATTTCAGTATTCAATCTCTATGTTGCTCCACATGCAACATTGCTAACATAATGAATGTTTTTTCAAATGCATTACATCATTTACATCTGAACGAAACCATTATCATTCTAGAAGACTTCAGTGTTCACATGCTACAAAATAGTGCCATAACAAAATAATTGGAAAACTACATGTGCAATTACAATCTTTGCTTAATAGAATTGCAAACAGATATAGTACAGGATCTGTAACATCCCCGACCACCCATGCCAGGGCATGCTACTCCAAAGAATGTTTTCATTCTCTCTACAGAACATACTATAACATACCCAACATCCAACTGAGCTATGCCACAAAACATTTTCGAACTGCATGCAATTAAAACATATACACACAGAACCTTTGCAGAACTTCATATATAAAACGTAAACAAACAAATACATTATGTAAAAGCACGAATTCATACT
>CBVK0101008689.1:0-12031 GCA_900067695.1 Picea abies
ATACACATTCTCCAAGTCCCATCCTTCTTGGGAACAATTATGATGGGTGACCGACAAGGTGAGGTACTTGATTGAATCACACCCTACTCCAACAACTACTGCAACTACATGTTTACATCATTTTCTTCCACAACTTACTATCTATACATATCAATATTCAATAAGGGGGAATCTGGAAATAATTGGATTTCATGCTCCACTTCCGTCTTAGGTTGTATCCCTTTAGGCTCCCGGAACACTCCCTTGTATTCCTTTATCAAATACTCCAATTCATGTTTCTAGTCCTTAGTACACACTTCTAGGAATGTCTTTACTTTTGATGACTCTTCACCAAATTGATTTTCCCTCAGTAAAAGTAAAACATATTTCTTACTAGAACTGATCAATTTCTTAGCTTGATTGACATTTACTAGTGAAATTTTTTATTTTCCTTTGTGCACATTGATGATGAAGGATTTTCCATCCTTGATGAGGCAGTACTGGTTGGATCTCCTCATGAATATATCATCCCCCATATACATTTAGGGGCTTCCAAACACTACTTTGCATACATCCACTGGTACTACATCCAATTCTACTTCATCTATAAAATCAAAACTTACAACAAATTTAATCTTGCACTACTTTGTTACCTTGATCTTTGCATCCTTGTTTACCGAACCCAATGGATAGGGGCTAGGATGATCGTGAACCCCTGCTTTGTTACCTTGATCTTTGCATCCTTGTTTACCCAACCCAATGGATAGAGGCTAGGATGATCGTGAACCCCTGCTTTGTTACCTTGATCTTTGCATCCTTGTTTACCCAACCCAATGGATCTTTGCATCCTTGTTTACCGAACCCAATGGATAGGGGCTAGGATGATCGTCAACCTCCAATCCAAACTTTTTGAGTAGATATGCTCCTATGAGATTATCCTATGAACCATAGTCTAATAGAGCATCTATCTTTGTCTTCTTGACTTGAATATCAATGTGGAAGAGCTTGGTCATCTCCTTCTCTTCATGGTGATGAAAGCTACTTAGATTCACCTCCTTCTATGTATATGTGAAAAAAATATTTTCATCCACATCAGAGATACTTTCAATCTAATTGCTCAAATATGTGACTAGAATGTTCTTTCTCTTTTCGTCGTTCTTGCTCAAATATGTGACTAGAATGTTCTTTCTCTTTTCGTCGTTCTTGTGGTTCTTCAGGTTCAATGCTATATGTAGTTTTCGTCACATTTCCTTAGTGTGGCCATCAATGTTGCAATGATTGCAATGGTTTCTAAGATCATTGCACTGATGTGTAGCAGTTGATGTTTTATTATATTTCCCCCCCTTCCATTTCTTCTTCCCCTCCTTGGAATATCCTTGGTGCTATTTCTACTTAGAACCACTTGGTTTCCACTTCTTTTGGCCCATGTTTTCCAAGTATTGTGCATTACACACACCTCATCCACTGTCCCTATCTTGAAGAGCATCACCTTCTTTCATAGATAATTGGTAAACCCCCTATATACTCGAGGATTAAATCTAGGTTCTTGGGAGAGATACCCAACATGATGGCCGTCTTTCTTAACTCAGTGGTGTACTCCTGTACACTTTGCCCCTGCCTCTGTTTGAAGTAGTGCCACCAGATCCATTGGTCCTCTACATACTCGATAGGGTAGTGAAGTAGTGCCACCAGATCCATTGGTCCTCTACATACTCGATAGGGTAGAATTGAGACTTGATGAGGGTTTTGCAGTCCTCCCACCTAGTTATTGGAAGATAACCCTCCAACCTAATTGTTTTCATATGGATTTCCCACCAAGTTAGAGCATGGCCATTTAACTTCAATCTAGCAAAATAAATCTTTTACTCTTCATATATATGGTGAACGCTAAAATAAACTTATAGTTGTTGCAACCAATGATTCAATTTTAATGCGTTGATCTCACCTTGGTATGGATTTATGTCCACTTGTGCTTCCATATTGAATAGGGACTTTGAAGAGTTAATGACACTCAAAATATGTTGCTCTTTCGCAGGTTATTTCCATGACTCATTTCCCGGGTCTTCCTGATCTCCCAATTTCCCCTCTAAATTGATCTCTAAGTTAGAGCCTCCATCATCTTCGAATGGTCCGAGCTTACTTGCTAGAGATGCCATGAGGAGGTTCATATTGTGGTTGATATTGGCAACCTATGCTTCCAACCTTTCAAATCTCTCTTCTGCTAGATCTTGAGGGTTGTTATGAACAAACTCATATGCCATGGCTAGGGTTTTTGTGACTTCTCTTTAAGTCGATTCTTGGATCCTGCAACTTCCCACAAATACCTAAAATAAAATCTTCTTTGAAACCGATATGATTTGTAAATTGTAATGGATATTCCACTAGAACAATTCGTCACAACATATCTAATAAATAAAATTGAAATTTACACTATGAAGGTTAAATTCTTTTAGATTCCAAAATCTTTAGTTATTGATTTTTTTTCTTATGCATGAAATAGATAAAAAAACGAAAAATATAGAACAATAAAATACAATCACACACTATCCACAAAATAACACAAAGATTTGCTCTGGGAAACCCTTACGGGAGAAAACCCACAAAATAACACAAAGATTTGCTCTGGGAAACCCTTACGGGAGAAAACACAACTAGAAGGTGAGGATGCGATGCTCTACTCTCTTTTCTTTAGTATGGAAATAATGTAAGTACAAAGAAGGCACTCTCTATGGAGATACTTGAGACCTGTGGCCTATTAGGATACTGAAAAACATTAATCACCTTTGTTATGCTCTCTAATTTCCGACTCCCAGTTGTTCTACTATGTTATGGAACAAATACAATAACAAAGAATGGATCCCTTCTCCTCCTAGCAGTCTGGTATTTAACATAGCCCAATAGGCATCTAGGGGTAGGGTTTTGACTTCCTCAACCCTAAATTGTGATAAGGTTAGGCGATTCTTGCATCGTGGGAAAGGTATTAGTGTGTAGAAAATGAAATCTTTCTCCACAGTAAGGATTGGACCATAAAAAAGTGTCGTTTGATGCCTCTAAATGACTCCAAAATTTTTCAAATGATTTTTTGGACCTAAATTTCCAAATTTGGACTAATCGCCAAAATGGCCCTGCACGTTGATTGATCAAATTTTTCCAGCCATAAACTACTGAGATAGATGAAAAATAAAATAATAATCTAATCCAGATCACTTTGTTAATGCATTATTTCATGTAATTGCACAAAGGAGAAGGAGAATTGGATTAACCACATTCTAGTGCAATCACATAATGATATATGTATCTCCACTCAACATGAATACATGTATGTAGACTTGTGAAAATGAACTTTTGATTAAACAACCATGAAAAATATTTATTTTACAACTTTCATTAAGAATTTACCCTTAACCCCAACCATTATTGCAAATATTAACAACAATTAGATAAAATTTTTTTTTATGAAAACTTTAACATCACCCCACTTTCATTTATTTTTCCAATAAAAAATTCACACAAAATTATATTAGATTATAATTTTTTTTACATCATCGAAGATCCTTATCAATAAAGACTACTCCTTTCCAAGTCCACTTGACCCCACAAAACTTTCAAAATAAGTTATCCACATATATCTTTACAAAAGTAAAACTCACTTTCATTTACTTAACAATACATTTACAAACATAACATTACTATATTTATCACATGAATCTTCTTAACATTAACGATATTAGATTGCCTGTGATACAATCAACAATAAAAAAGGAAGGTTTTCAACACATTAAGGAAAAAATGTTTAAGAGTTTGATAATTGTGATGTATACGATCACTAAACTTTAGTGGCATTGCTTGCATTCTTGCCATAACAACTTACCACCAACAATGAAAAGGCTTACCACCAACCGTGTGCATATTACCACCAACAAGATATATAGATAATATCAACGTACTCCTATTACGTAATTATTTAATAATATTATTGTATATAAGCATCCCTATTACGTAATTATTTAATAGTATTATTTTATACAAGCATCCATAATATCTCACATATCAAAAAAGATAAAATAGACCATACAACTATATTGATAAGAAATCAAACTCTCCTCCATTCATAATTTTTGGAATTTGGAAATGAATATGATAGTTAAATTTTGTAAATGATTATGATATTCTTTAGGTTGGAGTGTGGTTATGAGTTAAAATGAAAATGGTTTAGCTTTTTCTTATTGATATTATTTTAAAATAATAAAATATATTTATATTATTGTGTAAAGATAAAGTTATTTTTTTTCCTCAAAAATTTTATTCACTTGAAGAAAACCAAATTATATTTTGTAGGTGCATAAAACACAACTCATTTTTTGGAAAGGATGTAAACTCTGAGAAGGACAAAAACAAGACTAAAAAGTCACAAAGTAAAATACAATATCGATCTCAAAGGCCACATAAAAAAACTGAGGATAAACTCCTACAATTGAGGTCCCCTTCTCTAAAAAATATAACCAATAATGCAATCCCTTAAGAAAACTCCGGAGACTGGATGAACCAGGTCATGGTAGTGAATAACTCTCATACCAGCTGCACCAGATATCAAAAGTGTCAGAAAAAAACGACGTGACAGCTGAGGCCAAAAAGTTGCACGCCCAATAGAAGGACCTCAAAGTGCTGAGATCAACAACAACACTGCATGCCCATGACCAAGGACCTCAAAGCATAGACCTCGTCAATGTGGAATCGAAACACCGAACAAAAGAACCGTCGTCTGAGTAAACATCAAACCCTGAACCCTCCAACAAACCTAGAGAGAAAAACGTAACTCCTAGAAACCCTCGTCGAGAATGTGGAGCATAAAAAACCTCCAAAGAGAACCCAAATGTGGGACAAACCATATCTGAGTGATATTCTAATCTCTCAAGAAAAAGAGAGGGCCAAAAACACCAGGTCCTAGATGCAGAAAGGATGAACTCGACACTCATTCTTAAAACCCAAGAACACCAAAGTCAATGGAATGCATCAAATCCTGACACAGCCCCGAGACACCGAAGAGAAATCAAATGGAGATCCGCAAAATTCCGGATGAGGAGGAGAAAGCTCCACATAGAAAGAACTGATGACTCAGAGAGAAAGGACGCGAACATAGGAGCCTCGATCCGGCCAAAAGAAACAAGATCTGAAACACCACCGAAACCTCATCACCACCCAAGAGAAGGACAAATCCGGGAAAAAAATAAAGAAAAGAGGGAAGGGCATGGAAGATCGACCCAAAACCTTCATATCGTGCAGGCACCAGGCACCCAATACCAACCGCTAGAAAACTACAACAAAGAAGCCAATAGTAGAAACTTAACGAACTCGCCATAACAAAGATTCAGATCTGGATCCACAGATAGTGATCACCTGAATATCCACGCCATCAAAACACTGCATCTCCACATCACCCAGAGATCCACTCCATCAAACTCTCGACTGCCATTTAGCGAGTGCATCTCTTTTAGAGAAGACCCGATCCGCACAAGCATATGCATAGATTGAACGTCGGGAGAATAAAACCCCTCGCAACAAGGACCCCGAAAGAAAAAGCTGCATCAAAGGAAAAAACCTTGGAGATGGAGGCAACAACAACGCTATGTAATACAGAGATGACAACATTCGTCGGGAACAACTTCAAGACCAGAGATAGAAAAATCCGCGCAATACGCCATGAGAAGAAAAGAAAAAATACAAATATCGGAGGTCTGGGACTAGGGAAACCCTAGCCGCAGAACTCACCCTCATATAGCCGCAGAACTCACCCTCATATATATCGTGAAAAGATAAAGTTTTATTATATGTAATAATTTATTAGTGGTTAATAAAGGTGTAGATTTATACTTCTATGAAATGTTTTTGGGTCTTTTGTCATTAACCTATTTCCTTTTGTCCAAAGAAATAGATCATACTCCATAACTGAAAAAGTTATTTAAACCCAAACTTATATCTAGATAAAAAAGCTACTAACCCATTCTAGTCATCACAATGACTCTACCAAAGATTTTTTTTTTTCTTCGTCAAGAATCTACATATATGAAAACAAAATACAAAACCTAATTATAGTTTAATCTATTACCAAAAAGACACACTAAAATGACATAAAACCAACTTGTTCCTTTGATATTTTTATCCACAAATTACACAAAGCAATGCATTTTTGGTCCCATATCATATTAAAATATGAAACTTTACAATCTAATAAGAATAACAATAATGCATTATAATTTTCTTTTATATTGGAAATATATTTAATTTATATAAATATATTTCAATTTATATTTTAAAGTTAATGTGATATAATTATAATAATAATTTAATTTTAAGGTTACACTCAAGTTAAATACTAAATTGGTGTATAAGATTTTCTTGTTTGGAAAACAAGAGATCTTTTCACGAAGTGATTTGACTCTTAAAATCTATAGAAATATACATACCTTACCCACTACTAAAGTCTATAAAGATATACATACCCTATCCTATCTTATTTTCCTCTAAATTTTAAAAACCTCCTAATATATATATTTCTATAATATTTATATATATAATATCAAAATATAATATTTATAAATATATATTTAAATATATAATAAAATATTATTTAAATCTTTTTAATTACAATATCACAAGATAAGTAGCATATCTTTTTATTTCGGGGACATATTCAATGACCTCAATTGGCTATGGCCCAATTATAATTAATGGTCAACTTGCACAAGTATATTGGTTTTGAATTGAATTTTAATAATTAATTGTCAACTTGCACAAGTATATTGGTTTTGAATTGAATTTTAATGGAAAAACATTATTATTTCAATTTCAACCAACTAAATTTTGTTGACATAGAAAATAAGTTTTTTTTAAATTGCATATTAAATTTTAAAAAGCAAAATTTTAACTATAATTAAAATTATATATACAATTTTTAAGTTAATAATAGTGATTATGGTTACCTTACTTTATGATTAACGAAATTTATGGAATTAAAAAAGTAATTAAATTATATATTATTTACATTTCCGTTTTTATTTGAACACTTTGGAAATAAAAGTATAAAAATTATTATAGTTTTTGTTTTAAAGTGAGAAGATCTTGAAAATTATTTTAAATATGATACCAGGTGAAATTATATCTTATATTATTAAGGATAGCATGCGGATAGCGCATGCTAGAAGGGAATTTTGCTCATCCTATAGTAAGGAAATTCATGGAAGGGAATTCTATCATGGTGTGTTGTTAAAGGTATTGTTAACACATGGAAGAGGAACAAAGTTTAGAGTGGATTGCATTGTGTTAGTGCAACATTGACATTTTTAGTTTCTTATGTGTTAATCAACATTAAATTTTATTATTAAAAAAAGGTTTATTAGATGGTGGTTTAATAAGTTAATGAGTTTACTGTATTGTGGTTTGGTAGGAAGTTGTAGTTAAGTTAATAGTTTTTTTTTGGATTGGGTGTAGTTTAAACATTCTATGTTTCTATTTTTTTTCTGGGCACATTTTTTTGATAAGTTTTACTCAAAATTAAGCCAGAAATTTAGAAGGATAGTTGGAATTGCATATTTCAGTGGTTGAGATTACATATTCCGATTGTCTAGGTTTTTTTTAGGATGTTGAATCAATTTTTTCATTAAAAAATGAGATGTAAAATTGTGATTTCACCAACAATTGCATTGCCAAATTTTGATGATAGTTGCCACAAAAAATAAAAAATGTAAAACATTTAGACTACGCCATTGGATTGTGGTCTAATAGTAAGTTACACAACAACACTTAACAAATTTTCCTAGAGTACGAAGTTGTGTTAATACAATGAACAATAATTCTATGTCAATATGGGGTATTGTTAATAATGATCTTAAATCTTTGAGTGACTTCACTTGAGAGGGGTGGAAGGTTTGAACATCTCTCTCACTATATTTAAGTAGGTTTGTATTGTGTTAATATGGCATTAAGGTTTGTAGTTCTCCACGTATCAATAAAAAGAAAAAGTTATTATTCTTAATAAATAAAATCAATTATAAATTCAAAATAACAACAAGAACACATAATGCTCTGTATCGGATTAGGGTTTAGGTTCCTTGGATCCCTGTTACTCCCTTCCGCTGCCCCAGGCAGAGCAAGACATGATCCCCAATGAAGAGGGGATGCGAGGCGCCTCCTACCGCAAGGTCGTGGCACATGAATCTTCTGGTGGAGGTTTCTGTCGACTGTCCTTCGAGCCACCACTGGACCAACGTTCGCAAATATTCTTCGAAGGTGTTGCTAAAGGAAAAGAAATGGAGATTGACATGGGACATGTTCTAGCAAAAACTACACGTCCTTGGGAACTTGGGAAATGCATACCTCAGGCACCGCTAGAACCAAAATATGTGATCAACACACCCCACATCGAAGAACATAAACAATACATGAGGGAATACTCACTGGTGGGAAAATTCCTAGGGTTATGGCCCTCTGAATGCGAGCTTGTCAAATGGATACAACATTGATGGAAACCTAGAGGAAAATACGAACTACAAATAGGATCCAAGGGCTTCTTTACCATTATCTTCCATAACTTAGAAGATCGAAATCACATATTTGACAGGGGACCCTATTTCTTCAATTCAACCAGCCTCTTCCTACGCTTCTGGATGAAGAATTTATCCTGGAAAAAGAAGACTTTGCACACACCCCAGTATGGATCCATATATACTCCCTCCCACAGGAGTTCTGGCTAGAAGAGATCCTGGCAGGCATAAGAAACACCATTGGGGCCTATGTCGAATCCTCATAAGTGGCTAAGCAGAGAAGGTATACCTCTTACGATCGCATATGTGTTTATCTCAACATCTCGAAGCCCCTCCCTAGTTCCATAGCCCTGGAATACCATGATGAGGACTGGTCTCAAACTATTGACTATGAGCACATACCATTTCGATAAGAAAATTCCACGAGCATAGGAATCTGTTCAGAGAATTCCCTCCGAACATTGCTGAAAGCAAGGCAACAATCCTAAAGGAAACAAATCAAGGGACGGTTTCACCCAGGTAGCAGGCAGACGAAGCCAAACAACCAGGAAAAATGTGCAGACTACCAACAAGGAACCCCCCTCCAACAACTTCTTCAATGTCCTTCAAAAACTTCTAGAAGATATGAACAAGCCACAAATCCCTCCTCAAGGAATTACAACCCACAACAATGCAAAAGACAACCCTTCCAACACCCCTGTCTTGGAGTAGATCCTCTCCTCTTCCTCTTCCCATGCCAAAGCTAGCGAAGCCTCTAACTTTGAAGATGGAGATATCAAAATGTATCTAGAGGAAAAAGATATGGCGGGAGTAGACCTCGAGCACTTAGAACAAGCTTATCGCAAGATGGAATTGTACACCATCCCTCCAAATCAGCTTCGCAAGGTGCATAAAGTCTTCCTAAAATCCTCAACGAGATATGTAGCAAGATCCACCACTGGCTTGGGAATCCAACGCATCCAACAGAAAGAACAACACAAGACTCAGAAGAATGAGAATAAAAGAGGAAGAAAATCCACCCAGAAACTCATACAGGAAATCAGTCACTTGATGGTAAACTTAGGTCAGATAAATCTCATCTCTGATAGCTTTCCCCCTCTCACCTCTCCATCCTCATCATGAAGCTCATCTCTTGAAATATACGAGGTCTCAATGGTCGTAGTAAGCAAAGGATTCTACCTGATCGTATCATAGAAGATCAACCTAATATTCTCTTACTTCAAGAAACAAAATGTGTTGGGGAAGAAATGAATCAAATCCTCTCCAGATGTTGGAAACATGGGAAAATGATGACCATCGATTCCAAAGGCATGGATGGTGGCTTGGCCATCCTCTCGAACCCCAACACTGTGCTTCTCAAGAACTTCTTCACCACCAGATGGACAATCTTAGTGGAATATCGACTCATTGGCTCCAATCAACTAGGATTCCTTACAAATGTTTATGGACTAGCCACCCCAGGGGACAAGCTCAACTTCATTCAAAATTTGGATCAGATGGATAAACTCAACATCGATCGTAGTTGGATACTAAGGGGGGACTTCAATATGGTCTTCCACCTAGAAGAAAAAAGGGGCGACACTCACAGACTCAAGGCAAAAAGTGGACACTTTCAAGATCTAATCGATATTCTTGGTCACATAGATTCGTAAACCCAAAATGTCCTTTTCACCTGGTCAAACTGACATTCAGTATCCCAACAGGTTGCATGGCGTCTGGATTGATTCCTCGTTTCAAAAACCCTCTTAATGGATGGCCTAGCGATGAGCGCTAGCATATTGGATACCTTGGGATGTGACCACTGGCCTATACATCTCTCACTGGATATCTCTGGCTCTCCTGGATGAAATCCCTTTAGATTTGAGCATTTTTGGCTCGACCACCTGAAATTCCAAGCCCTGGCTCCTAAATGGTGGAGGGAAGCCACCATCTCTCATGGTTCCAAAATGTTCCAATTTCAGCAACGACTGAAATTTTTTAAGCAAAGCCTTAAGATTTGGAACAAACCAAACTTCAGGAATATTTTTGAAGCCCAAATAAACCTGAACGATCAAATGAATCTCATCTAGATCCAAATCAGGAATCGTGGCCCTAAAGAGGATCTCAAAGCATAGGAAACTCTACTCAAACAACAGTTGGAGGAAGGGTGGTCTCAAGAGGAAGTTCTGTGGAGGAAAAAATCCATAATACAATGGCTTCAAGAGGGGGAATGAAACACCAATTTCTTCCATCGAGTGATGATCCAACGTGGACACAACAATCATATTACACAACTGGTCACAGATCAAGGTCAAAATCTCCAAAAACATGAATATCTCAAGCAGGAACTGGTCTCTTATTACCAAGATATGTTGTATGAACCCCCTATTGATAGATCCCCCGACATAGAAAATATCACCCAACACATCCCCAATATCATAAATCGAGAGAAGAATGAAGCTTTGTCCAGACCAACCACAATTGAAGAAGTGGACCTAGCCCTGCAAGACACCCTAGAAGGAGAATCTCCAGGTCCATACGACTTCACGACAAACTTCTTTCACTTCTGCTGGCCCATGATTCAGGAGGAAGTATGGGACATCATCGAGGATTATCTCATCTCTGGTCAGGTTCTCCCTTCTCTTAATTCTTCTTTCCTAACCCTCATCCCCAAATAAGAACAAGTCACTCATCCTAAATAGTTTAGACCAATTGCTCTTTGCAATATAATCTATAAGTTGTTAAGAAAAGTAATCGCCCGACGCCTCAAACCGATCCTGCCCCTCATCATTTCCCCTGAGCAATCAGGGTACGTTGAAGGCATGCAAATTCTCGATAGCGTCATCCTTTCCCATGAATTCAAACACTCTCTTTAGAGCACGGGTACTCCAAGTATGTTATTAAAGTTAGATCTTTCCAAATCTTTTGATAAACTCAGCTGGGCTTACATGAAACCTGTTCTTCTTTTTTTGGCTTCACTACGGACTAGGTAGACTGGATTCTAAATCTCATCTCTTTCGCTTTCTTCTCCATTTTGATCAATGGTGTTCCTTCCCACCCTTTCTCTCCCTCTCATGGAATACGACAAGGGGACCCCCTGCCCCCCTTCCTTTTCATCATCGTGGTAGAAGGGCTCAATCGCTTCATCAAAGCCTTCATAGAAGATAATTATCTAGCTAGACTGCCCCTTCATGGCATGAATCCCTCAATCTCAGATAGCCAGTTTGTTGAAGACACCCTAATTCTGAGCTCCCCCACTGTCCATGAATCCCTTCACATTCTCTGTATCTTGCAAAATTTCTGCACAGCCTCAGGAATGGAAATTAATAAAGAAAAATCCCATCTCTTATTTTTTAGCACCCCTATACCTGTTCATCTTCATATCACCAACATCCTGGAATTCACGCGTAGCTTCCTTCCATCCAAATACCTCAACATTCCTCTCATTAATAAAGCTCTTTGAAACAACTCCTGGGAGGGGCTCCTTTCCTCCATGGGAAAAAGACTCTCCTCCTAGACCTTTCAAATGCTCA
>CBVK0101008710.1:0-33689 GCA_900067695.1 Picea abies
TGGCATATGGCGCATACTCACATTGGCATATGGCGCATACTCTGCACAAGGAGCACCGAAATGAGTGATTATCAATATTTTAGACATGGTTATTTCCAACTATTAATTAACAGATGAAAATGTACCGTTGCATAAATCACTTCTCCGATTCCGGGCACGGACAGAAAATTCCTATTCCTAAATGAAACATAGAAGATAGACAGCGACGCTTGTTGGCTCAGCCATTCCGAGATCGATTGCTCCCTTTGGTAGAGATGCGTTATAACTGGAGATCCCCATATGTATTCAAAGGGGAAAATGTGGTCGACGATCCACACGGGCTTCCCCATGCTTGTCTCCATATATTTGATAATCTTCGTGATGCCCTAATAGGGGCAAAACCTTCTAAATATGTCTCCTATTTTATGGACAGATCTCAAATTTTAATTCAAATCTCAGATCTATACCTGATATGGCGTTGATTGGGTTTCCACAATATTATTTTATTTGTGGCAGATTTCAAAGTATCGTCTCTTCTCGTTGCAGGTCTTTGTTTCCATCCAGAGTGTGATTCTGAAATAAAAATATTGGTTCACAGTGATCAGGGAGTGCTCCCACGCGGGCTCATTGCCCAAAACCAATGGCTATCTCCACGATTCAACATTCAAACTTTTATATTTTGGTGCTAAGCCTCAATCAAGGATCGACGATTACCTTTTAATCAAGTGTTGGACGAACGAATGATATTCATTCTGGAATGACCAAGCTACGACGATTTCCAAAACTACCAACTCTGCAGGGTCACTCTCTTTCAACCCTCATGTAAATGTATTGAGCGGAGTCTTTTCACCCCTTGGATCAACCCACCATCCAAACGTTCGATCAAACAATGGCGCAAATCCTTTGTTCGATGGCGATCAATGAACGATATAGATCAACGATCGGTTTTGATTCAAGTTCAATGTTTGACTAGAATCCAACGACGCTGGATCGATGAAGTATGTAATCCAACGGTGCTTGTTCCTCACCCTGCAAATACCAAGATTTTGAGCCCTGCAACGATTTCTGAAGCTAATTTCTTCAGTTAAATAACTCGATCTTAACAATAGAAGGTTTACCACGATAGATTTGATATTATGCGAAGGAGAATAAAGATTTGTAATTCCATTTAAACAAAATCCACGCATAAACTTTATTATGAATCAAACACAGGTTCGACAGAATTGTCACAATTAGTTACAATTTTTTGTTCTCCACACTCGAACTTTCACACCAGCTTATCCAACCCAATCCTCCACACACCAATCGAACTTCTTACAATAACATGAAAATAGACTAATTCACACTATACCAGAATTCAATAACTAATCCCTACAAACCTGTCAAAATCCCTAAAATCACTCCAAAATCCTCTAAACTCATCAAACAATAATAACCTAATAACTAGTTAATTAAGAGGACCAAACCTCTTTGGTAAATGAAATTGACCTTTAAGTCAATGGTTAAAATTTGAATCAGATGCTCCTGCATCATTCCGGTTCCAGCTCCCAGCTCCAAGAAGGTATTCTGCCTATTTTTCTTCACCTATTGTTTCACAAACATGTGCCATGGGCTTGATTTGGTGGCCTTGAGCAACTTGGGATCCAAACTTGGGATCCAAATTGGATAGATTTAGATAGAGGAAGGTTCGAGGAACAGGTCTCGAAGAGCAAGATTAGAGAGCCAGCGAAGGAGCACTGGGATGAAATTTGAATGGTCGTTGGGCGGGAACAGGTCTCGAAGAGCAAGATTGGAGAGCCAACGAAGGAGCACCGGGATGAAATTTGAATGGTCTTTGGGAGGCAATGTTGCATTGACATCCACCAAATTACAATTAATACTGCTGGTATGTGAACATACTTCCATCCATTATCGTTCATCTCTCGACACCGTGTCCTCGTACCCCGCCCGTGTAGAGCGTTGAAGATGTGTGCTGGGAGATGAAATACAAACGTTCTCATTTTTTCCTTTTCCTGTAACAACATGACCCTGCCAACCATTCCAAGATATCAGTAGTGGGGGACACATTTTGATAGGTCAGTGCAGAACTCTCAAAACCCACGCGGGGACTGCTAGAATCTCGAACCCCCGTTCGCTGGAGAGGGGGGAGTTTGCCAGTCCCACTTTCAGACTATGCTTTCATTATATAACTATAAGGCGTAAATACTAGTTGATCAAGTGTTCAGCTATTCCCCGGGGAAAACCGTTGAACTTGCCATCGAAAACCTTGTTCATGGCAAAACAATTTTCAACTTGATTAGAAATGAGCATACCAAGTTGTACCAAAACTATATTCGGCTGTAAATGTGTACAGTGAGCAGGCTGAGAATATTCACAGTCAATTGAGGCCACTTCCATGGGTCTACATTGCCCTAGAAGGCTGTCAAACATCAATAATGCATATGAAGTTGCCCTAGTTGCGGTTTAATGCAAGTTGAATTGCCCAAGCTTCCTGTCAATTCCCAGGAGTGTGCTGGAGTGCGTGGAAAACAAAATAATTTTAGAGGCAATATAACCAAGAGAGGAAAAAATTGGGTAAATGTATAAAATGTGTATCTTTGCGAAAATGTTTTATGAGGAACAAGTTCTGCCACTTCATACATACCTTTATGACTGTTCGAACAACCTCTGGCTGAGTTGGCCTATTATTTCTTACCTTGTATCGATTGTGACTGACTGCATTGTTCTAGTCTTCTGAAACTTGCATTGTTACAGGCCACCTCTAGAATTTAATTTTAATCCTGACTTTAACTTCTATCGCTATCTTGCACTGATTTCAAGTCTTCTAACTCTATGGCTGGAAATGCTTTGATTCTGGCCAATAACAAAAAAACTTTGAAATATATTCTATCCAAGGAATAATATGATTGTTAACTGCAGATCATCTTTTAACTCTTTGTGAGCCTGAGAGCAATGATCCTATCATGGTCAAATGGAGCCCAATTATTTGGAAGGCCAACATGAATATCTGTTTCCAATAGAATCTTCAAGCGATTATGTTGTCTTAGAAGTTAACGGTGGTGTGTATTCTCCAATACCTGCCAACAAGTCCTCAAAATCTTTGTCAAAATTCCTAAGTGAACCTGAAATGACAGCTTTTATGGCAGCTCCATGGATATGGCCTGAATGCTATGATGTGCATGTTACCACTCATAGCTTTGCATGGAATAATTGAAGAATGGGATGAATCAAGGGTACACAAAGATTGGAATAGTGCATGATATGAAAGAATGGAATGCATGAAGTTAAAGGAATGGCCTTGAACATAATAGATTAATTGTAGGTGAAGTAAATATGAATGAGTAAATGCAAAATGTCACAACAAGTCCCTGTCTTATGAACCTCTTTTGAAAAGAGCCTTCTGTTTCCACAGCCTTGGTGACTACAAATTGATTGAGTGGGTATTTATAGCCCTTTATGACATAGATCATAGCTGCAAAATGCAAAATTGTGATGTCATTATAAAAGACGCCCATAGAAATCCTGGCATATGTCACTAGGCTGATTGATAGTGTGGATAAAAGTAGGTCCTAAATGTAGGGAATTGGATCATAGGCTGATTGATAATGTGGATAATATAAAGTAAAGTAAGTTCTAAATGTAGGGAATTGGATCATAACAAAATGAAGCTATGAATCTAGGAAGCAGTTTCTGACAGGCTTAGGACGGATTTCTGGTTTTGGAAACCATCCCGGACATGGAAACTGCTTCTAGAACATTTCTGTGATGACTTGGAAAGCGCCTTGTGTGTATTGCAAAGAAGCTTGAAGTTTCTGACAGTTTTCGGCTGGGAACATACTGAACTAATGCACTTTTGTCTATAACGTAACCCACATTCAAGATAAAATCATTAAAAAAAATGCACACCAGTGGAGGCTGATGTGTTTTTTGAACAACAGAACTTCCTTTCTTCTTCCCTCAGAAATTGCCTTTCCCGTTTCCTCCCTTGTTTCCTATGGTGTCACCTTTTCCTTGCATTTCCCTGTTCCTACTGTTTTATATAGATGTATACCCCCAGTTTCCTGCCCATAGTGAACCCCATCCATCCCTGTTTCTAGAAAAAGTGAGAATTTATTTCTTTTCTATATAATAATAGAAATACATTACATATCTATGACATATGTAACAGGACATTTTGTTCTCCACACTTTTGCTGTTAAGCTTTTGCATATTTCCCTAGAAATTTCATATGTTAGTCAAATTTATGGTCAACCTATCTAACAAAGTCTAGGCTGAGCACAAGGATAGATTAAATGAGCTTAGCTATACATTTATTAAAGCCAACTAAAAAACTAAGTTAGTAGGCTTAACTTAAGTAATAACCCTAACCACTTCAAACCCTACAATAGCATCAGTTTGGCACTCAGAATCGTAGTACCATGAACTTCATGTGATATTTCATCAAATCAATTAAGGTAAAACAAAAAATGATAATGTAGTATTTGGCTTATAGCTTAAAATAAATCGGAGGTTTAATATTCCTATAACGTCTGGATTATTACTGATCAACATTTATTTGTGGGATATAGGAAGGGAAGTACAGCAAGGCTCACATCTAAAATTAATATAAATATTTAAAATGGCCAAAAAGGTCACTAGGACTGGATATAATGTACAATAATAAGATAGAGTAAGGGGAATGCCTCCCACACCTTCCACACCTCCCAATTAAATACTTGGAGAAATTAAAAGAAAGGGAAAGAGACAGAAGAAAGGAGAGAAAGAATCAAGATAGGTCCAAGACCAACGATACTACAAACTGTAGAAGGTATGGGGGAATGGGAAAAAAACAATGCTGTAGAGGCAATGGAAGCCAAAAAGCTCAACTAGCCTTGAAGCTATGGACAATCTCCCCGACCATTTAAGGCCAAAGAAAGTAAGATAGAGAGATGAGTGTATGATTCGCTGTTGGATGGGGCCTTGACAACCGTTGTTGTCAGACAACCCTTGTAGAAGTCACATGTTCACTAGGGCTTTTACAATTCACACCTTGATGTTGGAAGTAGGATGTAATCAAATCTTGGCAATGGATATGGTGAGAGCTATCTCTGAGAAGTTTTTGTCTTAGATGAAGTGCTTCTTGAATAAACAAGAAAATACATCTTTGATCATTGTGCTGCATAAAGGTCCTCAACAAGGCATTTTGACGTACAGAACAATCAATGAAGTCTGCCGCAAACCTCATAGTAGATGGGACATCTAAAAACAAAATGATCGTCAGTCCCATGCTCTGAGTTGAAGAGTCTACACCTGTGACCTTCATGTGGAAGGGGATGATTTAGCTTAATATGAAGCTAACTGGGCAAACTTGAAGCTTGGCCATTGGAAATCTCAAACTCAACGTTAATTTTGATTTGATGCATCTTGGGATGACAATGAGGTCATTCTGCATACAGAGAAAGCGATTATTATAATGTTGAAGCTTTGGAGTGAGGGCCTCCTTAGGATTGATCAAGTCACTTTTAGGTAGGCCTTATAGATCCCATCATGAATCCCTTTAGTAGCCTTTGCGTACTGGTTGTAATCATGCCCCTACGTTGCTAATCGCATTGAGGATTGGAAAGCCAAAAAAGGATATCTATTATGTCCTGTTCAAGTATTTGCCGTGTATTGAACTTTATGAAGCATTACAACCACATGAAACAACATACTAGTAGGAAACAAAGGACGTGCTCCAAACTCAGCTAGGATGATAGAATGTGGAATAGTTTCTCTAGCTCAAATGGTTTTAGATAAGATTGTCACTAAGAGTTTCTTGATGCAGCTCCATTCTGTCTTTCTCAAAATTGGAATCCCGAATTTGACAGCCATAAAGTAGGGAAGATGTTAGCAAAGTATGGAAGAGGTGAATCTTTTTTTGGGTAATCTGAAACTGTATCTCACAAACCTTTGCCTCACCTCTGATGTTGTCAAAGCAGCGTACCTTTTACCCATTGTGCTTCAGTTGCTGGTGCCAGGGTGAAGATAATGCTAAAGAACACCACTCCAAAGTAAGATATCATGTCACAACCTCCATTCATTGAACCCTGTAATAAAGGACCTCAACTGAAAGTGACTCCTTTTCTAGACATGTAGAATGTCATAACTTTCGTTTTTCCCATGGCTGACTTGTAACCCATGATTGTCAAAGAAATATACGAGAACATCAAATCGCCTTAAGAGACATGAAATTTTATGATAAAATTAAATAATATTATCTGCAAAAGGAAGAATAGCAATGGTGATCCCAAAGGGGATGCAATCGTTTGTGTCACCAAGGGACTCATGGACGAGATCTTCAGGCTCATTGATATAGATACCAAAGAGTGTAGGAGAAAGAGGACAGCCCTGCCATACGCCTATGGTGCTGTGGACATCATCAATGAAACCAGCTCTAGTCCAAACTTGCCCTACAATCATCTCATATATTGTCCTAATGAAGGAGATCACTAATCATGGTAGCCCTAAAGTCTCGAGGCTTTGGAATAATACGTGTCTAGGAATAATGTCGAAGGCTTTAAAGTTTAAAGTTTGTGTAAGTTCACAAAACAGCAATGAACTTTATGCTTATTGGGCTTTTGCCCACTCCATCATGGCTGTAAGGGTGAAGATGTGATCATAAGTCCAATTGTTCCTTCTGAAATCAGCTTGCCCTCTTGCTTGGAGTTTCTTAGCTTTGCCCCATTTCGAGATCTCACAATCACCTCATATATTGTCATAACGAAGGAGATTACCAATCATGATAGCCCTAAAGTCTTGAGGCTTTGGAATAAGATGTGTCTAGGAATAATGTTGAAGGCTTTAAAATTTAAAGTATATGTAAGTTCACAAAACAGCAATAAACTTTATGCTTCTTGGCTTTTGCCCACTCCATAATGGCTGTAATGGTGAAGATGTGATCACAAATCCAATTGTTCCTTCCAAAATCAGCTTGCCCTCTTGCTTGGAGTTTCTTAGCTTTGTCCCATTTGGAGATGTAATCATCGATCGACGATAACTGTAGGGAAAAGCTTGGCTGATGTATGGTTAATTACACCGATAGGCGTACACCTATTGGAAATGGCCAGATTTAATGGCCTTTTAATCACAGATAGGATTTAAATGGACAGGATTTCATATCCTCCGAATATTCTTCGTCGTCACAATAAATGAAGGGTTGTGATTTCAACCATTAACTTCCTTGCATGACATGGAAATGGCCAGATTTAATGGCCTTTTAATCACAGACGGGATTTAAATGGACAGGATTTCATATCCTCCGAATATTCTTCATCGTCACAATAAATGAAGGGTTGTGATTTCAACCATTAACTTCCTTGCATGACAAAACATGTCCGTTCGTCATTAAAATGGGTGATTAACATAATAATGGCCGATCAAATTATTAATGCCAAGTTTAATAACTGCTCCAGGTTTTTACAGTGAGTGAGAGGCGTTTAGGGTTTTTTACTGAGTCTATTTTAGCTTTTTTACCGTGTTTCTTTACCAATACGTGAGATGCGTGGCGACGTTTGCTATGCAGACTATCCATTCACCAATTACCCATTCTTTAGCCACGTTATGAGCATACCACCTCCTTCTGGACAACTCCTTCGCTCCACCTCCCTGCCATTTCTCTTACCCATCAGTTTAGATCGCAGCGTTTATAAAATACCACTTACATGTTTATCGGTGGAGGAGATGAATGAGTAGAATCAGCCTATACCTATCGGTGTTCACCAGCAGTGAATTAGCGGCTGTGCTAGTTGTAGTGGTCCAATTAATTACCAGGATTGTTTTAGTCCTAGACTCTTAGATAGGATTGATGATATTAGCAGTCCAAGATGGGGGGAATCCAAAGGAAAGAATCCGATTGAAGAGATTCACAAGGTGAATGAAAAAAACAGTTGGGCTATGGTAATATCTGCTGTAGTTTCTGGTTAATATAAATTTTTATTTGCACCGGCTATGCTAGTCCTTTGGGTGTTGTCTTTCTTAAAATATTTTATTTAGAGTCTAGACTCTAGAATTTCCATCTTCCCTTGCATGAAGCTGTATTTGAATCATATTCTGAAAGGCATTTTCCTGTCAATTTTTATTGGTTTCATTTCTAAGGTTGATGCTTCAGGGATTTGTTGCAGGTTGTTGCCTTCAACATGGATGGAGAGGTATTGACTGACCAGGAAACTGCTGTCTATGATCGTCAAATCCGCGTCTGGGGTGTTGATGCACAAAGAAGGTATCGCAGTCCTCTCCAAATGGTATTTCAAATCTCAAAAGCATTGGTATATACTTTAAACTATAATGTTGGAATCTTCTGTTTTACATGCGAAAGCTTTGTTTGCCAAAGGTAATAATTTTCTAATATTCTCCTACAGTTAGATGATGCTATATGGTAAGTGTGAATTTGCTGAAATCCCTTTCTATAGAAATTCAAAAATGACTATCTATGTCCTCATGGACTTTTTCATAATTCTCCTTAACAAAAACAAATCTGGGAAACATCAGAATAGTTGAACATTTAAGAATTGTCCATACAAATAGCCTTTGGCATTTTAATCAGAAACATACTGATGACTATTTGTACTAATGTCAGTACAGATATCATGTCTGCCTCGGGTTGAATTCATCTTGTTGATTTTTGGCTATGTTTTATGCAGCCTCCAATTTACAGTCATATGGATATCCATTGTGTTAAAATATTCGATGTGCTCGTTTTTCCATAGACAATATCTGAATATTGTCACCCAACCATAGGCACGCAGCCACTCCCGAGCACCGTAACCTTGACAGATAGAATAATTCCAGAAACAGTACCAAACCCAACAGATAACCAAGAGATAACGTATCTCTCTCTCTCCAAGAATAGCGCACCAAACAAAGAGTCCACAAACCAGAAACCAAGACGAAAAAACCTAGTTGCAGTAGCTGCAGCTGCACTCCTCCAAACTTGAGCACCACTTAACTTGTGTGAGCTGTGGGTGAGTGAATGACCAAATGAGCTCAAGCGCCCTCTATTTATAGTGCTCTTTGTCACCTGTCCAGGCCGACTTCTTCTTTTAGAGGCTAATACTTAAATATTAATTCTTTTATTGAGCCGACATGTCTTCTAGGGTTTCTACACATCTGTTTAGGGTTTCTCTAGCTTCCGGAACATTCTAATCTATTTAGAGGTTACACATGGAGGTTAATACCTCCCGCAATGACCGTAACATCAACACTCCCTCCTAGCTAGGGAGGTATTTAACGGTAATGGTCTTGATCACAAATAGACCATTCTGCTGGTAGCATCATCATAGCCACACAAGCTATCTCATGATCACGTAGATCAACTCACGAGCAACATCACCACCATCAGTATCATCTGATAGCATCAATTGCATCATCTCTCGAGGCCATACTCCATCTGAGTAGTCGGGCATGATGTTGAATAAGTCATTTACTCAACAGAGTGATACAAGGACCATTCTTCTATTTCAGACATATGTCTTAAAAGAATAACTGTCCCAATAGATGCTGAAAGCCCTGCAATGGGCTACAAGGACCATTGTTCTAATCCGGACCTATGTCCTAGAAGAATGTCAGTCCTCCCAGATGTTGAAAGCCACGCCATGGGCTATAGAGACCATTCCTACAGTGTTGAATTTACATGCAGTTACCCTAAAAATCTAACATACAGGAATGTCAGTCTTGGAGTATTTTCTAATCGGGTCATATGTACCATAGAGATCAATCTCTACCCATATGCCTTAGAAAATATCGGTCCCATATCAACCACCGTAATTAGGACGTCATGTCCTTAGGGGGTGAACTATTCAACTTGATCAGGCCAATAATTGTGCCTCAGGAGAATATCAGTCCTGAACCATTTTCTTAATCGGGCCACAATCTGTGCCTTAGGAAAATACTAGTCCATGATACGTCAACAATCTGTCAACCTGGACCATTCTCCACAGGGAGAATGTCTGTCCACTAGCAATCTGTTCTGCCTGGACCATTCTCTGCCTGGAGAATGTCTGTCTACCAGCACACTGACTACCCATCTAGTTGGCAATCATCTCCAACACTAGTGGTAGTCTCCATGGCAATCATATAGTAGCATACAACTGCTACAATGCCATCCAATAAAACACAATTGTGTCTATCCATAATAGTATACAACTACTATCCAGTGGTACACAACCACTCTTAGTAGCACACAACTATTGACCAGTGACATACAATCACTACCAGTGGATCACATCCACCACAGTAGCATACAACTACTGTCCAAAGACATACAGTCTCCACAACAATCAAATCATATCATCTGATATCATCCTGCATCAACAATGTCATCAACTGCATCACCTCTAAGCCGTACTAGCATGATGTGCATGCATCATATCTAAGCTGTATTGGCGTGATCTGGAGTATCATCTACATCATCGCTAAGCCGTACTAGCATGACATAACTAACATGATTACTCGCATGATGTAGTTCAATGCTTCACTGTGTCACCTCTAAGTTGTATGATCATCTCTAAGCCGTACTAGCATGGCATATCTAGCATGATGCCAATGCATCGTATCTAAGTTGTATGCCACATCTAAGTTGTACTCGCATGATCATATCTAGCATGAAACGAGCCCTCTTGCATCATCTCTAAGCTGTATGATCATCTCTAAACCGTACTAGCATGAGTATCTAGCATGATGCCAATGCATCATATCTAAGCTGTATGCCACCTCTAAGCTGTACTCGCATGATCATATCTAGCATGATGCGGCTCACCAACATCGTCTCTAAGCTGTACTAGCATGAACATAACTAGCATGATGCAAGCATCATCTCTAAGCTGTACTAGCATGATGCTCCTCAGGCCATTGTATCAACAACTCCAACCATCTGTATCATATCTGAGCTGTACTAGCATGATCATATCTAGCATGATGCAAGCATCATCTCTAAGTTGTACTAGCATGATACATATCCGCAACTCACTAACAGTCCATGATGCTACATATTAGTGCTCCCTCCCAACCGAGAAAGTCATCTCCTCCCTTTCAACCAAGGGAGCAATCCCCACGAGCCCTAGCTTGTCTCTCAAGTATGCAAACTTTATCTTGGACAAAGGCTTCATCAAAATATCTGCAGTCTGCTCATCAGTGGAGATATACTGGAGAACCACTTCTCCCCTCTGGACTATAGTACTTGATCTCAATGTGCTTCGACCTGTCATGGAACATTGGGTTCTCAGAGAGCTTCACACAGCTCTGGTTATCACAATATATCATGATCAAATCCAACACTTGATCAAATAGTCCAAAAACAAGCTTATGGAGCCACATTGCTTTCGTACAAGCATGACAAGCTGCAATATACTCTGCTTCTGCAGTGCTGAGTGCAATAGACTTCTGTTTTCTGCTAGCCCATGATATCATAGCAAATCCCATATTGAAACACATACCAGAAGTACTCTTTCTGTCATCTACATTCCCTGCCCAATCTGAATCAGTAAATCCATGCAACTGTACATCACTGTTTTTGGCATATCTCAAACCATAAGTTATCATCCCACGAAGATATCTCAAGATATGCTTTGCAGCTATCCAATGCTCATGTCTGGGTTCCACCTGGAACTGGCTCAACATGTTCACAGCAAGGTAAATGTCTGGCCTAGTATTCACCAAACACATCAAGGAGCTAATCAACTGCCGGTGCAGGGACGAGTCTACTGGATTAGAATCAGAGTCTCTCAACTTTCTCAAATCTGTTATCATGGGAGTTGCCATGGATTTGCAATCCATCATCCCAAACTTCCGAAGAATCTTTACAACATACTTCCATTGCCACATGAAGATTTCACCATGCTTCTGCTGTAATTCTAGTCATGAGACCAAGATCCTTCATATCAAATTCTGATGCTAGCTCTTTCTTAACACTGAATAGTGAGAGGCTCTGCACCAAGCACTTGGAGCTTGCTTGAGTCCATACAAGGTCTTCTTTAATCTGAATACATGGGTTTCTCTTTGGTGTACCTCAAAACCTTGAGGTTGCTCTATATATACCTCTTCCTCAATTACTCCATTGAGAAAGACGGTCTTTACATCCATTTGATGTAAACTCCAACCCATGGATGTTGCTAGAGATATGTTGGCTTTGGTAGAGGTGTATCTGTCGACCGGAGCAACCGTCTCATCATAGTCTTCTCCCTCATGTTGGGAGAATCCTCTAGCCACAAATCTCGCTGTGTATTTATCAATACTTTCATTTACTGCATGCTTTATCTTGTAAACTCATATAGGCACAATTTCCCATACATAATTTTTCATGATGGATTGATATTCTTCCATCATAGCCTCCTTCCATTCTTTCTGCTTGACTGCTTCCTCAAAGGTGGAAGGTTCTGTAACTGGAATATGGTTTTGACTTCTTGCTTTCTCTGAAAGTTCTATCTGGAGCATCATGCATCTCTGCATCTTGAATGATCTCAAGAGCCCAAGTTGGTCTTCCCTTCTTAGTCTTATCTTGGTGTGGATCTTCAGATCTCTGTGGTTTTGCCATGTTTGATACAACATTCTGCATCTGCAATCCTGGGATCTACAGGATCTTTATCATGGACCTCATCGTGGTTCTGGCTGCTTCAGCCCACAGATGCATTGGTAAGTCTTGATCATGGATCATGGCTTTTACTGCTTTCATAATTGAACAGTTCTTTCTTTCTTCCACACCATTCTGTTGAGGATTGTAGGAAGTGATGATCTCCTTCCTAATCTCGTCCTCTCTGCAGAATGTTTTGAGATCATCTGAGGTGTACTTTCCTCCGGTATCAGACCTCAAGATCTTTAACTTCTTTTCAGATAAGATTTCCACAAGTGCTTGAATTTCTCGGAGCTTACTAAATACTTTGCCCTTCTGCTTCCAAGAAACAAATGCAAGTTTTATGTGAGAACTCATCAAGAAATGAAACATATTGTACATACGGTATACCCGTTTGGTGAGAGGGTTGACATGCATCTGAGTGAAGGATGTCCAAAACTCCTTTTGCTTTCCACGCTTCCTTTATAATTGGTACTTGGTGAGACCATCTGTTTCACCACTGATGAAGTCATCTGCTCCATGCTTGCAACTATCACTGTAGCTCCCTTCCTAGAGCTATCAACTGTGACCTGCCTGAAACAAGAACAATAACAAGGAAAATAGTAACCTCTTCAACACTCTTTCAGTGTTGTGATCAATCATTCTTTCATAGTAACCTGTTTGTAACAAACAAATATATCTCCATGGTAGCCTTCATGGAATCTTGTAAGATAATCTGCCCCGAGACAAGAACAATAAAAACATTTCCAGTGTAATAACATTTTCATAACATATCTATGGTAACAAGATGAATAACAATTTCATGGTGATCATCATAGTATGACCAAGGTGACCTGCCTGAGAGAAAACAAGAAATATCTCTCTATAGGAGATGTTAGTTCATCTTGCAAACAAGTACAATAAGTATCTATATCAATGGTATTCATATGCAATCAAGTATTCATTGCACCTAGCAATAACAGAACCTTCAAAAACTGCTTTCACAATTTGTAATGTAGCAACTATCACTTTTGATATCTGCAAATTGGAAGCTTAACAATTTAATCAAACCTGGAACTTGAAGCTTCAACTGCTATGGAGGGTTCATTTGTTCCTCTGAATGCACTGAATCCAAGATTACAGCTTGGACAAGGTCTCTAGTAATTTTCCTACAAACACACTCATGTTTTGCTAGATGATATAACTTGGATAGCATATACAAGTGCATACCTTTGAAATCTTGTAGCATCGTCCAGCTTGTCTTCCAATCTGAAACTAGATACCATCTTGACAAGAAGAGATTAGAAACTAAATTAGAAGTTTCAATGATTAGAACAAGCTAGAAACTCTAAAATTTCAACTTTTACCACAAAATCAATTTTGACCAGAAGTCAACCTCTGACTTTGACCAGTCAAACTTTGACTTTGACTTTGACAAGTCAAACTTTGACTTTGACAAGTCAAACTTTGACTTTGACAAGTCAAACTTTGACTTCGACCAAAAATTCAAACCTGATTTTTTTGCTAGCTGAGGGTACCAAGAGGTGCGCTAGGGTAGGGCGCACTAGGATGTGAAGGAATTAGGTCAAACGCTTCACCAGAAGTGCTCGAACACAAGGGTTAGGGTTTGCTGTAGCTGCACAATCAGAAAACCTAGCTGCACCTGTAACTGGTGCCACAACGAGCTTAACAAAGAACTGCCGCACTACCTTCCAGTGGTTAGACTGTACTGAAGGTGGTGTGGGCCCATAACCTGTTAAAATATTCGATATGCTTGTTTTTCCATAGACAATATCTCAATATTGTCAACCAACCATAGGCACGCAGCCACCCCTGAGCACCATAACTTTGACTCAGTACAACAAGCCTCACTACACACTTCTTCCTGTTAACATTGTTTCTTAAGACATAGCATTGGTGTGGATCAAATCCAACAACATACTCACCAGGCTTCTTTAGTCTTTGCAGGGTAGCCATACAAAATTAGCTTTAGAGTTTCTTTGGTAGCCAGGTCATTATATTACTCTTGAGTCTTATGCTATTGTTTATTGGCATTCTAATGTATGAGGTCTCATTTATCGAAAACGTGTCGTGTTTATTGTATGAGAGTTGAGACTAGGTCTTTGTGCATGCATCCTTTATGTGGCATAGGCATGATGCATCTTATGTCCAAATCACACTTATTCTAATAGTCTTATGGGAATGCCCTTGTCTCCAAGGGTATCTGTTTGGTAGAATTCTAGGAGGCAAGGTTAACACGTGAGGGAAGGGAAACATCTCTCTTTGCCATCAACTATTTATACATAGAAGAGCATCATAGACAGAGTTTAAAAAATTCAATATTAACTATATCATTCATTGTTCACATGGGTTGAGGCAAACGAAGCACATCTCACATACCCTACAAAATTTAGTCTCGATTTCTACAAAGTTGCAATATCCCATTCCTCTTTTACCGTTATCTGGGATTGGTTGGAGACAGTTAATGACATGGGTTGAACATCCAACTGCTTCCTTCAGTGATCCCACAATATGTTTTTTTATTGCTGATCTTAAATATTGAGTTCCACTAAATGCAACCTTTCACAGTTAAGGTACCTCCAAGTGCTGTGATTATATTATTGCTTACCATGACCACAAGCATCTACGATCCAAATGACTGCTATTCTCTCATTTCACTTGTGAATTTGATGCATAGGTACTTATGCACCCAGTTTGTTTGCTGTTGATTGATCTGGGAGTATATCTTTAAACACCATTCAGATGTAAAAGTTCTGAGTTTCTACTCGGACTGCTCTAACTAGATTCTCTCCTGGTACATATTGACACTTTCTAGGTAGAATATTTACCCACACCCATTATGATACTACTAAGATCTTTGAGTAAGAATTTAGGTTTCACACATTCATAGAGATGATGATGGAGTGAGAAGAAATAATGACTTTGTTATTTATGCTGCAGCTATACATCTCTCTCACACTGTTACATTGTCATATAGGCTTTCATAGTCTCTGTTTATTGTTTCCATGTTTTGGACTGTACTTTGTGGGATATTTATCCTAAGCTGATGTTTTTGGGTACTCAACTAAGATGGGACTTGGTTGAGTACCTAAAACATCAGCTTAGATAAGATAAGATAAGATCATTATATTAATGTCCAACAAAAGACCACAAAAGTAGGTCAAAGAGACTAACATAGTACATCCAGTGTTGGTACAAAGTGGGAGTGCCACACAGTACAGTCCAAAACATGGAAACAATACACTGTTACATCATGTCTCAATACAATATCTTTAACCACCCAACCCTTAACCACAATATCTAAATGTTAAGTGGTTACATGTCGCTAATATAAAGTGACCATTATACAAACTTTATTCACTTTTAAATATTATTGGATTGTTAAAACTCCAATAGCCCCCCGTAAAATGAAATAATATTTCTCAGATTTTATCCCCTCTCCCCCTTGATACAAAAGTTAAACAATTTTAGTATTTACAGCTCAGGAATTTTACAAAGAAATAATATAAGATGATTACACCATCCACCATCCATTGAGGCAGTTAAGTAGCCAGCTGCAATGCTTGCTGGTTCTCTAGGATAGTAACCTGATTCCATGTCGTGTCTTTGGCTTATCTACATCTTCAGATGCGGTTATCTTCACTGGTGCTCTATCAGATTGCCATCTCCCTCATTTTGAAGGCAGAATTCCACCAACCCACCTAGAGAATATTCCAACTCTATAAGATTGCCATCACCCTAACACATCCTCATGTTGAAGGTGGGATTCAATGGGATTCACCTTGACAATCTATCAAACTGAACATTCCAACTTTTGTACCCTTTGTATGGAGATTTTTTTTTCCTTGGAAAAAAATCGTACTTTCATTAGTAAAAAGAAAATTACATCCTCATCTGCTGAGTAGCATGTCTGTTATAATCTCCATCAACCCTCCTGATACAGGAAATATAACAAAGAAAAGGACCCCACGAGATCTCCCATCCCCAAAAGCAAAGCATAATCCCTCATGCTCACCAAAAACCATAGCTGCTATACAGCCAATGTACCTATTAGCCGCAACATATATCCATATAACATTCTGCATAGAGTTCTGTGCCTCAACATATATTTATATAACGTTTTACATAGAGTTCTGTGCTATTTAAAGAGCTTATTTACAGAGGAAAGTGATCCAACAAAAAAACACAACATTTTAAAGCTTCCTATCATCAGCAGCCCTTCAAATCATCGTCAGAACCAAAAAACGTAGTACAGGATTTCTTCAAAGAAAAGATTCATGAATATACTCAGCAGCTTGCCCATCCTTGATTTCACAGATGTGCCAATGATCTGCTTCCAGCGATAATCCAGCTTTGGAAAGTCCATCAGCCTTCTCGTTCTGCTCCCTGTAGATATGTGTTAAATTTAAAGCAGCTGCAAGAGCCATTCTCCTGGAGGATAGCAAAGACCCTAGCTGAGATCTAGGGCCCCCAGGGCACTCTTGGGGATTTGGTCTGGGACCAGACAGTCAGTGCCATGGCAAAAGACCCTTGTAAGGGCCCCTGGAAGTGTCCAGGGTACCCATGCCTGGGGCATGGGTTGATCCTTGGTCTTGTACCTTGGTGGATAAGACCCCTGAGAGGGCCCCCAGTAGATGACTAGGGTTCTTGGTCTGGGACCAAGCAGTTAAAGCCCCTAGATATGTCTAGGGCCCCTGGAAGTGTCCAGGGTACCCATGCCTGGGGCATGGGTTGATCCTGGGTCTTAGACCTTGGTGGATAAGACCCCAGAGATGTTCTGGGGCCACCTGGTTCTCGATCAGATGTTTATTGGTATATGTCCTCCCTGAAGATGGACATGACCACATGAGGGATGTATCCCATATGCAATGATGATAAAATTAAATAGGGTCACCTTGAGAATGAATGGACAAAGTATTGCCACCCAGTCACCCTTGTCAAACCCCCTTCACCCTTGCTTATGTTTAGTTGGGTTTTGTTTATTTGGCTTCAGGGGTTATTAATTAAATGTTTAATTTATAACATATTTATAACATATTTATATTAATTAAATGTGTTAATTTTTTAATTATCTTACCCCTAGGCTAACCCTTAGCCTAAACTATAAAAGGAGATCTACCCCTCCTCTTTCATAGATACATACATTCCTTTGTGCTATTATGCTAAAGTGAGCGGATCTCCTCTATCTACTGCGCCTTCCTCTTTTGCTCTGTTGCTGGAGGTTGTCTTGTGTAGCAGCTTGGCCCTTGAGGTTTTTGTCTTGTGTAGCAGCTCGGCCCTTGAGTTTATTTGTCTTGTGTAGCAGCTCGGCTCTTGAGATTTTTGTCTCGAGTAGCAGATCGGCCCCCTTTGAGGCTATTTGCTGTGGAGTAAACACGGCCCCTTGAGGCTACTATTATGATGGCTCAGCCCTTGAGGCTCCTATGGTAATGGCTCGGCCCAGTTGCCTTTTGGCTGGAGTAGATCGGCCCTTTGAGGGTCCAGTTGTGATGGCTCAGCCCTTAAGGCTCCTTCCTGTGGTGGTTCAGCCCTCCTACCAGCCAACGTTTGTGGCTAGCTGCTGTCACCTTCCTTGTGTGGATCCATTGTTGCAATATCAATGTCAATTGTTGTGTGCTGAGGAGTGTGCCTGCTGTTCTCTCCTACAGCAAGTCTAAAACCCCTCAGAAGCTGCCGTCACCTTCACTGTGCAAGACGTGTTCTATCTTGCCTCAGATCTGTTTCTCAAATATGCCATGGCCTCTCTCTCTTGCAGATCTGTCCCTGTCTTCTTGAGCCGCTGTCTATAGGCTATTTATCACAGCCGTACCCTTTGGCACAAGGATTCTTGTTTGCTGAAAAGTTCTGTGTATTTGAGGGTTTTAATCACAGTTTTTGGTGTAGTGTCTATTTGGCTTTTATTTCCTTGGTGGCAAGAAAGTCTATTCTTCTCTTGGAAAACATATTCAACCTATATGGTGGATTTATGACCCTGAAGTTTGTCTGAGCATAATTACAATTGGTACCTCATCTCTTATGTGTGACTGTATCTCCTTCATGGTAAGTCTTCAAGGTATGTGATTTGCTGTTCTGTTCATTGGCTATATTCTTTATTTAATTTGAAACTTAATATGCTTGAGATCTGTTCCATTTTCATCTAGATCTGATATCTGATCCATAGAGATTAGTTTGTGTTTTTTGGCATATATAAGATCTATATCAGTTTTAGTTTAGATCTAGTTACTGATATACTTTGTCTTCTGTTTTAGATTAGAAAGAGTGTTGGATTTACACTCTCAGAAATTTATTGTCTCCTTGCTATGTGTTCAGCAGTGTTGTACTATTCTAAATTGAGACTTAGCTGTTATACTAACTGAAATTGAAAAGAGACAGTTCTGTTCTGCTTTATTTCTCAACTTCTAACAATATGATGAATGGAAACGTTATCAAAGGCATTTACCATAGGCATGATTTCCTCATATATAGGCCTGAGCAAGAATTTTTTTAAGATGTACTTCCCCTTCATCCATTTAATGACAACCATAGAATCCCCAAAAATTTGAATCCTCCCCGCACTTTTTTCATAAGCAAGCAAGAGGGTTGGTTTCAAAGCCATCAATTCTGCATGATTATTAGTTCCACAACCTAAGCCAGCTTTGAATTCCAACCTGTGAGAGTCATTGAGATAGATAACACCTCCTGCTCCACTGATCAGAGGCTCTCCTTGAGCAGCGCCATTAAATTATGCACAAGCTCCTGATTTATCCACCACTTCCGTGACCACCGGCCTGGGAGGCTTAGGAGCTTTTGACTGTTTAAAACATTGCATAATAATTAGACCCTGGGAGACACTTTGTACAGGAGAAATATATTTGTCCTCAAAAAGACAGTTATTCCTCTAGCCAAATTCCCCATGCTATAATGAGAGGTAGTATTCTGAATTTCTTAAGCAAGGGGTTTTCACACCAATATTTCACGCATTCCTCCAAAGAAAGCACCAATCCATGCATCTTTCATACCAGTATGGCTCTCCACTTCTTTCCAGACCTGAGCAGTGTATGGGTATAAATACCTTTGTACGGAGACTTACTTGAGTTGCTAACTAAAACAGGTAGGTTTTATGGGTTTCAACAAATCATGGGTTTAAACTCCAACATACTTGCCCATATTTCTATGAATCTTCAAACTGTTTTCTTTCATACACAAAGTGTGAAGTATTGTTCTCATATTCTTAGATAATTTCCATCAGAACATATAGGTGTAGTTATAAAGATTCTGTGCAATGTGTTAGGCGGGTAAACTGACCAATACATATTCACAAGTTTATTCTGGATTGGATTTGATGTGCTAAAAATAATTCTAAATTTTTAAAAGTCTCTATTTCCTAAAAAAAACTTTAAGAAGTAAATCTTTCCAAAAAACGGGTTAAATACCTCCTAATTCTAAAATCTAGGCAGCCCATCTTGTAATTTCTGAGAATTTTTCTGCTTGCATATATTTGCGTGCTGGTCTATGGGTGCCCATGATATGTCTTATTTTGTCTGGATCCGTATGCTTGTTCTGTGTTTTGTAGAGCGCGTGGAGTAGAATCTCCACTGTGTTTCTTATGCTTCTTATGCCCTAATTTCTGGGTGTTTGTTGTGCCCTAGGTCTGGGTGTCTTCATGTTGCAGGACATTTATATAATCTCGCTTCAAGCGTCTGTTATTTCTTTGCACTGTTTATTCACTACCTGTCTGCATTATATGAGCTTTCATACTTTATTGAGTCGCTCCATATATGCTGTCATGGTGGGTGACACCTCTGCAGGTCGTTTGCAAATTGTCTTGATGTGCTACAGTCTGATCTGCTAGGGTACATTCACTGTCATTTTATAGGAGCTGGTTGTAATTGGTTGCTTTCCGGCTGCACACATTTTTCTTCTTCAATGCCTGAAAATCACTTTTGTCTGCCATTCACCTTAAAGATGACCTTTTTATGTTATTCATCACATGTTCTCTCTTCGCTGCATTTCCTTCACATCATCTAATAAGCTTGATGGCATCAGGTTGCTGATTTTTCATGGTCAGTGGGCTAGTTCAAGTGCAAAGGGACCTGTATTGTGTGGTGTCTTCGAATTTCTGTTGAGCATTCCTTGTCTCCAATATTCCTTCTACATCTTCTATTTTATTTTATATTATAGTGGTATATTACGGTTTCTACATCTTCTATTTTATTTTATATTATAGTGGTATATTACGGTGAATACTTTAATTCTTTATTCAGGAGGTCTCTTAATTTCCTTCAAAGTTTCTAAATTTAAACTACCCTAAACTTTCATAATTAATATTTAAATGCCATAAAATTTGCCTTCTTTTGAATTCTCTCCTCATAAGTTTCTATGCACCATTATAATCTGGGTGTCATTGAATCTTTGTGCCAACCTTTCTCAAACACTGATTCTAGATGCCTACATTCTGATCTCCTGGCTCCACGTTTGGTATTTTCTCTGATACCATGTAAGAACAAAGGGTTCACATATTCACAGAGATGAAGGTGGAGAAAGAAAATAAAGAATGACTTTGTTACTAGTGCTGCAGATTCTGCAGTTGTACATCTTTCACCACTATTATCATGTCTCATTATAATTTATAATATCCCAAAGTGGTTACATTGGTCACATGTCACTCATATAAAGTGACCATTATACAAACTTTTATCACTTCTAAGTAGTATTGGAGTGTTAATACAAAATACCCAGGTTCTTGACTGGACACATACTTCAAATCAGATCATTGTCAATGCATGGATAAAAATTTAGTTGTTTTAGACACATTACTACTACCTTTTCTTTCCTTTATTGATAAGATTCTTTTTGATACTACTGTGATCTGTGTTTCATAATTGGCTACGATCTACAAATAATTTAAAATATTCAGTTCAAATACTATTCCAATAAAACTGATAGTCAAATGTGTTCTGTGTTTCCACAGATTAAGCAAATCTCGTGTTTTGGTTATTGGAATGACTGGGGTGGTTGCGGAGGTATGTCAGAATTTGTTTTGGATGGATATAGCTTGTGATAATGATTGCAAACTCTTTTATTTTATTATTATTATTCAGATTCACTATGGTTTGAAGTTTATGTTCTATAGTTTGAAGCATCGTCAAGGTGTCTTGCTTGTTGATTTTCCTTGTGATGCACTGAAAGTAGTTTGTATATCCAACTAAACAAAGGATCAGATTCTAGCACATTCAAGTACACAAGTGAAGTCAACGAAGGATAGAGTTCTATTATGGTCACCAAATGAGAAGAATTGGAATAAAGTTTTGTGAGATTATATCTGAAGTCGGGGCAACAAAATAGTACTCTGGGAATGTATTTCAAGACTCAAAAGATGCATGACTATTTTAATTACAAAGAGAGGCCACCTATTGGATATGTTCTAGATTTCTGATATTTTCCTCAAATTATATGGCCTTTTCAAAGTAGGTCTCACAATGTTTGTTAAGGAAAGAATCAATTAGAAACAGTTCTTGTGTAGCTAGCCTCAAAGACAGTGTTATCTTTGTAGGGTTAGACGCCAAACGTTTTTGGCCAGGGTAAAAGTGGGAGTTCAAATTAATTCTGCTTGCTCGGATCTTTGTTAGGAATCCACGGTCTCTTTGGATATTCTTCAATGACATTTACGACTTTGCAATTGTTTAAGCCACAGTAGCAGTATTTGACAATGTGTAGGATTTTCTGAGTGCTCCCATTCTTGTATCTTACTACAAGAGCTTTACTCTTTACGTTTCCTATTTAGCAATAATTAGGTCACCTCCAAAAATGGCACAAAATGAGCTTTTTGCAAATGTTAAGAAATAGAACAAGCAAGATAGAGGAACTTGGTGGAAAAGGCTTTAAGCCATTCTCAACACATGTATTTATCTCATGATGTCAATATATAGTACATGTATTTGATCACGTATAGATCTAGATCTCACCGACAACACATCAATGGATAATGACAACTCCTCATCAATGATAAGGATGACAACTCAAAAGAGGGTAGTCTCAGACTTTGTGATTGTCCAGGGACTCACAGTCTAACAACCCCCCCCCAATCACAAGTCTGAATAATTATACCAATAAGGCAACATGAACTAGTGCATACTTTGTTATCATCTTCAATCTTCAATTTAAAACCTTCTACGCTGAGCTTCAATGAAGATATGCTTGAAAAACCGCCAATATGGATGCTGAATGGTTTATTTGAAATGAACTTTGAAAGAGAGTAGAATTTTTGGAAGTGAACAACTGCCATGTCTGAACATTCCTTGATTACTTGATCAAGTAATTTGGCTAGAAGAAACTGACGTCTTCTGCTCATTTGGTGAACAAATAGGATCACCATTCAGTGGAAAAATAGGATCACCAATGTGCTCTCTAAATTTAGACACAATTAGGTGTCGAACAACATCCCAATGAATAGTTGAAGAGAAATGAGAGGATTCCAGATTCCATGCTACATCTTCCCAAATATGTTGATTTGATGAGATTGATTGATTTAATTGTAGATATCTTGTTGAGGAGACTAGTTGCCATGTTGGAATTCCCAAATTCTGATTAAATTTTGATGGATAGGACTTCGAAATGAAGCCTGACTATCATCATTGATATTAGGACTTTGGAACTTGAAGCTTGACTACCATCATTGATATTCCCCCTGTCAGGTGCAAGGTGAGAAGATTGTTGAAGGGATCCAAGCTTGAGATTTTGGAGTCTTTTGTTCTTCAATGGTTCATTGTTGTATCTGGTGGTTTTGTTGGTTGACCACTAAGTTCTAACCATTTTGACTTGATTAATGTGGTGGTTTTGGTTGACCACTAACCATTTTTACAATAAACTTCCCCCATGAAGGTGAAAGAGAGTTCAATTTTGTGTTCATCAGTATACTCCCCCCCTTGAGTGCAAGAGAGTACCATTTTATCAATTTTAAGAGTGGGCCCTAGTCATGCCCAAAATCTTCATCTAGAACAGTTGTTTGAAAGCCTTCTGCTTTTGTGATTTCTCCATTCAAATGTGGCTATACCTATGTTTGAACTAGAGGGTAAGACTTATGCAACTTCTTGACTTGTTGATTAAAACGCCAAGAACTTATCCTACCATAATGAATTATTGGCTTTTTAGCATTCTTCTTCTTTTGACATTTATCTGGATGATGATTTGTCTTCCCACAATGAGGACTAAGACGGAGATCAAAACACTGTATCTCCATATGGCCAACTAGATGACAATGTTGGCACTCAAGTTTTTCGTCAATATGTTTATCATTAATTGTATCATTAACATTCTTAACTTCTTCATTAATTTTGGAAGTCTTCAAATTTTTATCAAGAAATCCTGCACTCACAAAATGAACCGGTTTGGAGTAATCTGGGATATCAAAGCTACTGCCTTTGTCATATTCTAAGCCATGCTAATTCTTCCCAAGGTTTGACAATCATCTTGGAAATATCATTTTGATGTTCTTCATAAACGTTTTCTTTTGTAACTTGAAAATAAAATTCAAGTTCTCTTTCATTGATACTTTTTTGGTATCACACCTTGCTTCTTCTTGTGACTTATCTTCATCAATTTATTGTATGATTCCATCTCATGACTAGTTAAGGAATCATCAACCATATCTTTTGTTGCCTCTGTATCAACCATCAGGTCTTTTACATCACAAGCAACATCAACCATTTGCAGTAGATCATCTGTGTCACAAATTGCATTTATCTTTTGTATGAGGTCATTTGTTGTGTTAAATTATGAGCTTGCTTTCTTATGCGGATAATTTCTTTGAATTCTTCAACACTTTGATTCCAGCTTAATACATTTCAACAATATAGAATTATAACTGAAAACAATAATTATGTAGATACGTAAACATGCACATCAACAACACATATACCTTGGGGAAACCCTGTACAGGGAGAAAACCCCCAGCAAACGATATTCTTTTATTGCATTAATAATGTAAGATCACTTACAAATATCCACCATGAATACTCTGCTCTTAAGGAGCTTGCCAAGTTGACTCTGACCCGACAGAGAACTAAGAGACCTTGCTGATATAGACGTATCCGAGTTGCTTTCAAAGACGGAGATATATCAGTTCTGATATGGGCTGTTGAAGCTGCCTCTAATTGACTGAAGCGAGCCTCTAATTTGCACTTGTAATGCTGCCTCTAGTTGACTGATATGTGCCTCTAATTTGCTGTCTCTATGTGCTGATCCACACCTCTGATATACTGTTTCTGAATGCTGATCTACAGCACTGATATGCCGTCTCTGTATGCTGATCTACAGCCCTGATATGCCGTCTCTGAATGCTGATCTACAACACTGATATGCGCCTCAATTTGTTGCCTCTATATGCTGATATACAGCACTGTTATGTTGCCTCTGTATGCTGTCTTACACAGCACTATTTGCTGCCTCTATATGCTGATATACAACACTGTTATGCTGCCTCTGTATGCTGTCCTACACAGCACTGTTTGCTGCCTCTATATGCTGATATATAGCACTGATATGCTCTTCTATTATGCTGCCTCTATCTCACTGATATGCGCCTCTATATGCTGATATATAGCACTGATATGCTCCTCTATTGTGCTGCCTCTATCTCACTGATATGCGCCTCTATTTGCTTCACCATTAACCTGCATATAAACTGTGTAGAAGAGAGGGGTCGACCTCTGCTTATAAAGGAGTGAAGAGGAGAAGAGGAGAGGGCTCAAAATAGAGGTGTGAAAGAATGCTTGACTTAACTCAGCATTACACTTTAGTTCGAAAATAGAACTAGACTTGAGACTTCAGTTACAACTCAGCATTACACTTCAGTTCGAAAATAGAACTAGACTCGAGACTTCAGTTACAACTCAGCATTACACTTTAGTTCGAAAATAGAACTAGACTTGAGACTTCAGTTACAACTCAACTCTTTACAAGGCAATTTGAATTTCTCTTCATGGTGGATAATGTTACACGTGCCAACGCAGTAGATCAATGCATTTATATCATTTGCAATATTAGGAATATCGTTTGTTTCTAGCTCATAGGAATTTTATATTCAACTTAACTTTTGTTAGATGTGTTGACTTTTGCTCATGGCTCACAAGGCTTGACTAGGCTCATAGAGGTTGTACGTTCCCCCTGACTTTTGCACTAGTCTGTCTATGCTCACAGAGGTTGTACGTTCCCCCTAACTTTTGCACTAGACTGTCTATGCTCATAGAGGTTGTACGTTCCCCTTGAATTTTGCATTAGAATTACATAGCATCTCGTTCGTCCTGTCTTTTGGTTTGACTCACAAAGGTTGTACGTTCCCCCTGGCTTTTGTCAATACCTCACAAGATTGGTTGATTCTCCAAATCTCCCTGGCTAGCCTCAGGGTGTCCCATATGGCCTCTCATTGGAGAATGACTGTCGATGCTGCCAAATTTAACATGTTGCATCAACCGTGTGTTGATATTGTAGCTTCGGGAGGTATTTCCACTAGAGGTCAAGGTGCTAGGCGTGTGGGAATTTTTGTTGGGATTAGTTTTGCCTTTCGTTTTGTCAAAATCGGCCTAGAAATGAGGCTAGTGCCTCGTGGGGAAGATGATGGGTTTTGTGGGCTTATGATGGGGTGCCACACCCACAAGAGGAGATTAAAATATTTTAATTTAATTTTGACTTGTGAAAGGGCTCTTTGACACACCCCCTTGGACTTATATAAATAAAGGACAAGTCATTGTGACATTAGATTACTGTGCAAGTATGGAGATAGCATAAGTGAGGTGCACTTGTGCTAGGAGCTTGGAAATTTCAACAAGGAGAAATTTGAAATTATGAGGCTATTTTGGCCTAGGGTTTGAGGTGATTTTTTTTTTCTTGTCTCTAGCCAAGGAAGGCTTCTTCTTAGCTTAGGAAGGTCACATATGTGAAGAAGAGGAGCAACAACAGGACACATGTGTGGAAGAGAGGTACAGGCCACACATGTGGAGTAGCCGTACAGCCACATGTGCGAGGGAAGACTGTACAGCCGCACATGTGAAGGAAAGAAGGGACGCGTGTGTGGCAGATTTTCTGGGTAGGTTTTTGCAGTCTGTACTGCTGATGTCAACAGCCGTACAATTGACATCAATAGGCCGTACAATGGCAACAACGGATTGCCAGGCAGAGGTGATTTCCGTGTAATTTTGCTGAGTTGTACTTAGTTGATTTTCTTGAGAATTTTGCTGATATTTTGGTGGACAAGGTTGTCCAGTTTTTGGTCACAGTGTGTTGACCAGGAGGGCTTTTTTTGCCCTAAGATTTCTGAATTTAATAAATATTACAGAACATAAATTTGTCTCAGTTGTGTTGATGATTGATCTCTGATCTTTTGTGTTTCCGCTGCATATAATTTTCAGTGTAAAGTTATTCAATAATAACAACTAGGGTTTGACTGTTAGTTCACTAAGTGGAAATTTTCAGATCTGAAAATTGATCACATAGAGACACATGTGAAAATTGACACCATGTTCTCAATTTGCTGCTCCTTTTTTATTAATTTTAGTTGAAGTGCTTCAATTAATTTATCTTTTAGATCGATTTGCTTGTGATGATCAACAACCCAATTATCCAATTCATGTAAGGAGTCTTGTAATTCTTTGATTTCTACATTGGCATTTTGCAAATGTTTTCCTCCTTTACCCATTTTTGATTTGTCACGCTTGCTTGTATCACTCTCGCTTGTACTTTTTTCTTTTCTATCTTGCTTGCTCTTATGTGACACTTAGGGTGTTGGGTACAACTGATTATGCACCCCAAATTGTGATTTTACAATGATTTGATTTTGATAAAAAAATAACCTCCCTATTCAATTTTAGGCAGGTCTTTATGACAATTTGCACTAAGGGTTTTGCAACTCTACCCTTAATTCAATGACTCAAACTTGTTCAATTGATTATTGACTTTGCCATGAACCAATGTTCCATGAAATAGAACAAGCACATTTTAGTCTCCTTTTACATGATATCACACAGTGCTGTATGGATGATTGAATTGATGTCTCACTTTGATCAAGTTTTTATGCCTTGTTTCACCATGTGTGTATTGTTTGCCAAATTAAATATGTGTCAAAGAACTAGACACAAGACAATATAAGCATTCAAGAAATCATGCACAATCGCACACAAATGAAAAGTGTTCCTTAGATCCCTTTATTCGAATTTCAAGACAGGTCAATAACACATCCACCACAAACAAATAATCTATTTATTAATTTTGGCACTATAACAACACTATATCTCTTTACATGAGGAAATAGTCAATCACAAAGATATTTTGATAACGAACCTCCTTATTTTCACTCTTTTCAAAATATCTCTTTTGCTTCTCTTCTTAAGGTCTTACAAATGTTCTTTTTCAATGAGAGATAAGCATGCATAATTTCTCCTTAGTACAGATTATAACTTTTACAAATGTCTCCTTCAAGTTCTTTTTAAAAAATACAAATGTTTTTGCCAAAACATTTCTAAGCACATTTTACAAATAGGAAAGTTTTGCTTTTTACCCAAAAGTTTTGTGTTGGGCAAAGTGTTTCATGAAATATTATAATGATCTACTCACCAAACACTTCAAACCTTAGCACCCAACCACACTAGCGTCATTTCACATATTCATTGTATGTACAACTTTGACTATAAAGGAGGATATATTTGTGTGTAGAGTGTATGTGGGATAAATGATGCACAAAAATAAAAAGGCAAAAATTTTAAAGGCTGAATAACTTCGTTCTAGCTAGTGCGCGCACATGGTGTCTTTTGGCTTCTACTATTTCAATCTCATTGCCTGTACACGAGATTCTCCAAATGATTACCCTTGCCATTGTACAAAGATCTCTTGTCTTGCTCCAAATTCTTCATTTATTAAGATCTGGCAATCGGTTGGAAACTTGTGAGTAGATTCATGTACAAAGTGATGGCTATTTCTGTATTTTTTTTGTAGAGGTCGATGAATAGGTTCATTCTCAAACTAGTTCCAAACAAAGAAGAAATTGGGTCCCTTGATAAGGCCCACCATGTCCTTCTAATATTGAAATGACAAACCAAATTTGCCCTTGCAAATGCCATATCTTAAGGACTACAAAACGACTTCAATATTTAAGCCTGATGGCCTCCAAATACTTCGCCAACTAATTTTTTTTTTAAGCATACAAAGTTTGGGCTAAAGTAAACGATTTGAGGTGAGACGAGCATCCAAGATATAGAGTTCGGGCTAAATGTCTGTGGTAGATCTCAGATCTGCAAAACATAATTCACAAGTCTATTACAGGTGTACGGTTGATGTTAGATAAGATAAGATAAGATAATTATATTAATGTCCAACAAATGACCACAAAGTAGGTCAATGGGATTGCTGAGTACAATGATGTCAATACAAAGGAGTACCAAAAAGTCTCCTATATAAAGAGCAAGAAGTAAAGTAAATTGTGAGGTCTAAGTTACACCATGGGAAACCTTCGACTTCGAGTGCCGGCGACTGCAATGGGTGGGAGATATACAAAGGGAAGGGATCCAAGGACTAGATCATGGTCCACTAGATCTATATCTCCTAACGTTCGAGGCCGAATAGAGAAAACTCAATATAGAATGTTGTCTCGAGGAAGCACTGGGGGAAGATCTGGGTCGCCTATTGTGCTGCAGTTTAGAAGAAGTAACCCACCTCTGATGTCTAGGTAATCTCGTTTGCTTGCTGGTATGGGATCTAGTTTGGTAATGTCTCTTAGGTCTCTGGGAGGGGGAATGGTCCCTCTGGTTTACATCAATATGGAGTTAGAGGCAATGCTGCTATTAGTCTGTCTCTTGGTGCCCCTAGCTGTTGGGAGCACCATAAAGAAGGAAGTAATTTGCTGAGTGAGATCTGGTCTAGGAGGAGGTTGGAGAATGTGGCCACGAAGTTTGAGGGCCTCCTGCATGTAAAGGGATAGACATCTCTGGTCTAAGTACCAAAAGAAATTGGATAGGGTTTGGATCCCCATGAATAAGCAATGAAATATCCCACGGATATCATAATAAATGGGGCAATGAAATGTAAAGTGATCCTCTGTCTCCACCTCATGGAGATGACACAACTGGCAGATCCTCTCTCTCCATATAGTCTGGTGGTTTGTCTCAACTCAAAGTTTGTGTGAGCCCACTCGGAACTGGCCTAGGGGGATATGAAGAGAATGTTTCCAATGATGAGATGTGTATGGGGGTTGGATAATGAGTCCACCCCTCACCTGTATGAAATGCTCAACATAGAAGGCCATCTTTGGACGTAAACCACCCTGGGGGTTTTTCCAAGTGACTTGCACGAACCGTCTATAAATGTCATCCTTGGTGATCCTGTTCAACTCTTGCCTAGTAGGTAGGAGGTGGCTCGGTGCATCGATGGAGTATCTGAATGGAGGAAGTTGATCCATCGAAATACCAATAGACTCCAAAAGGTCTGAGACCCTTGCAAACCAACATCTAGTGCGACCACAAGGGTTAAATAAGGCAATGGACTCCGATGAGCAGTAGGCCAGATACGGGTACCGATCGCGTCCTGTCGTTGAATCGACTAAATTCTGAATGCAGTGAAGAAGTGAAACCATGAGGAAAATAGTTTGAAGTCGAAAGGGTTGGGCACCAAACTCTGCAAGGATGACGTGTTGGGTACTGTCTGCTTGGATTTGATGATGCGTTGAAGGAGAAGGATCTGCACTTGCTCAATTGAAGCATAATTAGACTCCAGTAAACAAGGCCCCCAAACCTCTGAACCATAAAGAACCACCTGCCAGATAAGAGAGTCCATAAGACATAATGTCCTAGAAATAGTGTTGGAAACACTGTCTCTCAAGAGTAGCTAAGGATCCATAACCTTTGTTTACACGAGGTTGAAGAGCATGTTGAAGACTGAAGCGAGGCCCTGCGATTTGTACCCCCAAATAAGTATAAGTGTTGACGATTTGAATCTTCTCTCCTCTGAAAAGGAAATGGTGGTCCAATAGAACCTTCTTCGACCCATTGAAGATCATCACCTTGGTTTTATCACAGAAAAGTGCCAAAGCATCTAGTTGTCTCTATAACCCCCCCTCGAAGATGAGGCCAAGAGTACCACATCGTCAAAGAATATCAGGATAGAAATCAATACCTGGTGGAGGTGGCATGCATCACCGTCTTGAATATGATCATGCAGAAAGGACCTCAAGCTCATCTATGTAGATACCAAAGAGGGTGAGGGATAAAGGGCACCCCTATTTGACTCCAATGGTACTCCTGATAAAGTCAGACATCCCATGTGCAGTACGGAGATGACCAAGAATCGACTTGTATAGGTGCATAATGGTAGTCAGGAGTGTCTTAGAAATACCAATGCCTTTGAGTCTATGGAACAAGGCCTCATGTGGAGCAAAGTCGAAAGATTTATGAAAGTATACAAAGCAACAATAGACTTTCGAAGAGCGTTGTCCTTATTATGGCCCGAAGTGTAAGGATGTGATCTATGGTTTGATGTGCTGAACAAAAACCTGCTTGTGTTGATGTTTTACTTATGTAGCTAGCAATTACGATTCTTCTTTATTATTACAATCATTTAGCATATTAGCTGTATAAATAAGATCACTAAAAGAGAGGCAATCACAGAAGCAATAGAGACACACAGATTATCCTGGGAAACCCTCATGGGGAAGAAAGCCCAGCAAAAACTTCCTCAATATAGATAGACCAAAAACAAAGCAGAAGATCCTCCTCTACTTCTTCACTAGGAGAGAGTAGCGCACCACTTAACCAAGAGATACCAAGAGATAGACCAAAACCCTCCTTGACGTCACCCCAAGTTGCAACAACTACTCCTCCAAGACTTGCACACTTTTTCCTCTTGTTGCAGAGCACATGAGTGAGTGTGCAAATGAGGTGCTAGCCTTCTTTATAAATAGTAGTCTAGCCTCCCTTAATTAGGTTTGGGCCGACCTGTCACTTTACCCTTTTAATTTACATTTAATTGTCAAGGCACAAAAGGGTCGACTTTTATAAAGGCACAATGGGGTCTAATTAATAGATATAATATAATAATATTATTCAACACTCCCTCTTAGGTAGAATATTCTTCGAAGTTACAATATTTCAACACTCCCCCTTAACAAGAAGGGTATTCTACTGACCACATCAATAACAACTGACTAGACTCAATACAACATCAAGAGGAGGCATCGTCATCAACATCTCGAACACTGCCTGTCATATCTATAAATCATTGAAAGTTTTTCTCATCATCAACATCGGTAGAAACTGAGCATCGTCATCTTTTGCAGCGCAGAGCTTTAGTGACATCATCATCATCAACAACATGAAGCTGGAACATCAACATCAATAACATGAAGATGGAACAACAACATCAATGGCAACAGAATGATGAGACAGGAGCATCAACAACAACAACAACAATGGGCACTCCGACAGACCGTCCATCCGAACCTTACGGGATCTGTCCAAGGATAATAAAATCCCCTAGGATATAAATCCTAACGAGTTGCCACACTACTGACCACAACAAGTATATACATACATAGGCACTTCGACAGATCGTCCATCTGGATCTTACAGGATATGTCCAGGGATGATCGATCCCCTAGGATATAAATCCTAACGAGCTGCCCTGCTGGTGGTCAGGATACGTCCTTTCGGACTACACCAAGCTTGTCTCGGAAGTACTCAAGCTTCACGCGAGATAGAGGCTTAGTCAACACATCTGCTACCTGCTCATCTGTGCCAACATACTGGAGCGCTTCACAGCTCCCTTCTGTACCATATCACGAATGTAGCGGTACCGGATTTCAATGTGCTTCGCCTTATCGTGGAACATTGGGTTCTCTGTCATCTTTATGCAACTCTGGTTATCACAAAAGGTCACGGTAGCATCCATCTCTAGGTCAAATAGACCTGTCAACAACTTCCGAGGCCATATGGCTTCACAACTGGCGGAGCATGCTGCAATGTACTCCTCTTCTGCCATACTGAGAGCAATACTGGATTGCTTACTGCTTTGCCACGAAGTCATGGCTTACCCTAAACTAAAACAACATCTTGAAGTGCTTTTTCTGTCTGAAGCACTTCTAGCCCAATCTGAATTAGTATAGCTATACAATTTGAAGTCACAATCTCCAGTATAATAGAGGCCATAGTCCAACGTACCCTTAAGGTATCTCATCACTTGCTTTGCAGCTACAAGGTGAACACGTCTGGGCTCCACCAGATACTGACTCAAGGTGTTCACAACTAAGCATATATCTGGTCTGGTATTCGTTAGATACATCAACGAACCAATCATCTGTTTGTATAGAGTAACACCAACTATTTTTGACTAAGTATCAGCCAATAACTTTAGATTCATCTCCATAGGAGTGGACATGGTTCTACAGTCCATCATGTTGAATCTCTTTATAAGTTTCACAACATACTTTCCTTGACTAAGGAAAATCTCTTTTGGGCTCTGCCATTCTTCAAGACCTAAGAAATAGTGCATTGGGCCTAGGTCCTCATTTCAAATTCAGCGGCAAACTTCTTCTTACAATCTGTGATGAGCTTTTCTTCAACTGTTAAGATTAAGTCATCCACATATAGCGGCAATATAACTAGTCCATCATTCTCAATCTTGAAGTAAAGGTTGGGATCAACTTTACTCTTGGTAAAGCCCAAGCTCTTCAGAAAACTATGAACCATACCAAGCTCTTGGAGCTTGCTTCAACTTCCAGACATGAGTCTTCTTGTCTTGTATTTCGAAACCAAATTTTCACATCACATTGTACCAATCTGGTGCACTTGCTCAACTGCAACTCAATCTACATAATCATGTGTTGGTTCTATGTGCTTTCTGCAAAGCACTATTTGTCTCACTGCCTGAGAGTCTATCCTCTACTTTTTCTGCAATTGTTCCTTCTGGAACCGAGACTCTGCACCTGCAACTGCTATGCACTTGCAACTGCTATTTCTGAAGCTGAGAATGACTGCTCTATTCTCACTGTAGCTGCTGAACTCTGAGAGTAGCTCCTCTATTCTATCATGGAAACAACTTCATCTGAAACTGAGAGTGGCTGATACTGAAGGTAGCTTTTCTTCTTTCATGGAGGTAACTCAATCTCAAATACAAG
>CBVK0101008736.1:0-19947 GCA_900067695.1 Picea abies
AGGAACATACACTCCCTTTTGGTGATTGGGGACTCCAAGATAATCATAGGATATGTGTGCAAAGGATCCCATCCTCCAAATCTCCACTTAAAATCCATTCTTCAAATAATTTTGACAACTCTCAATCTCTTCCATAACTTCTCCCTTTTCCATGTTCTTCGATGAAATAATCATTCAGTCGATGCTCAAGAAAACCCGATAATTGGTCTGGAGAAAATCTTGTTAGTGGTCAATGGACTTACTCTCTACATGCCCATTCCATGATTTTTAACCTTTGGCAGCCAACTCCTCTGCCCACTCATCATTATGTCTGGGCCACGATGGAGGAACGGGACACGAGATAGGTTGTGTGTCACCCCTTGACACCTAACCACCCTCCCCCTCACCTTAGCATGTGGATTTGCAGCCCCCTTCACCTGCCCTACCTTACCTCTCGACATCTTGGCACCCTCTTCCACACCTCAGCGCATGTCCTAAGTCATATCAACTCCTCGCCCGACTTGGGAAGTCTTTTTTTGTACCTTGGACAGATCCTGTGTGTGGAAGTGAAGACTGGAGCAAGGCGAACCTATTCAGCATGATGACCAATGTGTACTATGCATTAAGTTCAAGCAAGGTGAAGGACCCTAGCATCAAAAGCGATCATGGTTGCAATTTGTGGAAAATCTTGGGAAATTGGATAAGTTCCCTGAATCAATCAAGGATGAGGGTGCATATTATAGCAAGAGCATCTCACCTTGTTGGAATCTTCATTATTGTGAAGAACAAATATGCATCCACCCCTCATAAGCGTACTGATATCTATATTTTTCAGCCAGATAGAGCAGGGAATTTAGGCAAGATGAGCAAGCAACCACCAAGAATGGTTTCAGTGAAGAGCACGATGACCTGGTAAACATAGTCCAAGCTCTTCAATTGCATCTCAGGGCTCTTTATACACAAGTTTTATCCATCATAGAGATTACCATACAACATAGGAGTGAACATCAAAGAAACAAGGAAGAATGTGAAGCTCTACGACAACAGATAGAGGCACTCAAATTCATGGTTGGACCTGCGTCATCCACAGCTTCCTCGAACACTTACATCTTTAATGAGGCATCCTCACCAGGACCATGCTCATGACTGGACCTCAACCTACGGTCTCCAACAGAGGCAAACTTCCCTGCACCGGACCAAACCAAAACTTAAGTGTATGCAGTGTTTTTTTATGCTATTACTAGGATCGTTTTGCATGGTTTTCACCATAGCAACTCAATTAGGATTTAGCGTTTTAGTAAGCATTATCTCTCCTCTCCACTTCCTTCTTGGAGAATTCTGGGGAGTAATTTTTTAATTTTGCAACTTCTATAATACAGAGTATGTAATCTTCCTGCATCTTTTTGCAGTTTTTTAACATATTTTTGCCCAGTTACTGTTAAAAAAAAACATTATGAGGGAACATGAATCTTTTCTTAATATATATTTAAAAATTTTAATCTGTTATATGTAAATATGAGATGCAAATGCATATTATAAGTGTAATTTCACAACTAGATTTCATAGATACTTATATAAAATCATAATCAATATACATCAAATATTTTTTACATGAATTATAATAATAATATTTTTTATATAATTAATATATTAATTGTTAAACAATTATTAAATATAAAATAAATCATTTATATACTAATTGATATATTGAAACTATTGTGATCCTAGAAAGCTTCTCTTAATGTTTTTCTATCAGAGAAAAAAAATTCTAAATAAAGTAATCACTTACCTTCTTAGGGTGTGATAAACCAATTATGTCTTAGTGGACATTAATCATCATCATCGGTATATATTTTCAAATGTGAATGCTTCAATTTAAGCATATCTAACCTCGTAACATTATTGGGAAGTGATTATTATTTATTGCAAGCATTGTTCAAGTTAATATTAATTAGGTGAAATTAAATAGCATTGACATTTTCTTTCTTATAAATCTATAAAAGCATGTGTGCTCTAGTTAGGTCATATGTTGGACTGATATGCCACAACTTTTATGCATCAATTTATTTTAAAAATATTTTGAAAAATTCAATTTATACTTTTGAGATTGTGAATAGTTACTGACACCTAGATTTATCTAATTCTACTTCAACTTTTAAATGCATGGACTAGTCATTCTCACTTTTCTTTTGTTTTTATGTTGTACATAAGTAATACATGATTACAAGTTGCAAGGGTTTCATAATTTCTTTATATTGTCACTTTGTACTATATATAACTACTATATCAAAACATTCATAAGAGGCAGGTATAAGCAACTTTTCTTTGCTTCTAATTTCACTTGTTATTCTTGGGTTACTATGCATCTAGATAAAAGGTTGAAAATTTTCATGTACTATGCATTTGGATACGAGGTTGAAATAACTTGTATTCTTATATATTATTTATGCAATTAGATAAGAGGTTGAAAATATGTATGTACTATGCAATTGGATAAGAGGTTGAAAAGATTTTTAATCTTATATATTATTCATCAATGTATTGGGTGAAATCTTATTGAAATTTAAATATTGATGCAAAAAAGTTTTCATTAGTTTGCTCATTTTGTTTAATTTGAAAAGCATGGTGATTACATAAATCTTATTAAAACAAAATTGTAACATAGTTAACAATAACGTGTGGGGTAATTCAAATTGGTTTGTAAATCAATGTTAATGAAAATAATGAAATGGGATATTAATGTATACAATTCATTTTGTTAATTTTGTTACATAAAACGTAACACATTCAACATCCTCTATTTCCAACCCCAAACTAGTGATGTGTAATGTAACACATTCAACATCCTTGATTTCCAGCCCCAAACTAGTGATGTGTATTGTAAATATAGTATGTGGCGAGGAGCTAAGCGATGTATATTGTAAATGTGATGTATGGCCAAGAGCCAATATGTAAATGATGTAAATTGAAATATAATGAATGAAATGTATCGCCAACTGCAGACATACACAGATGAATATTGGGGGATAAGTATCCACAAGAGAGGGTTAGGGTCCAAGGGGTTGAGTTACCCATATCTATTAAACCAAAATCCATTTCCTATTTTTTTCTAAATTATCCTTGCCATAAACCTTCCATTAGTTGTTGAGTGTTCTAGAGCCCAATAATTGAATTCATTTAAGAGGGTCGGTGTGAGAGTCACTTCCCATAGTTATTGAGAGCATGGGGGCTAAGTAAAATCAATTTGGGTAAGAGTGAAATTCAAGAAAGCAAGAGAAATAGAGTAAATTTGTATGGGTAGGAGAGGAGATTTTACACATTCACGTTTTTGCATAGAGAGATGTTTTTACATGGAATTTTATGGTCAACAATGGAATTATGAGAGTGGGATCTTGAAGGAAGTTGTATTGGTCATATTTGGATGCTGTTAGAGCTGTAATATCATGAAGAAAGAGGATGTCTACTTGGGAGTGACTTGCTGCTTGAAATTCACTAAAGAAGCACGTGTTTTTCTATTGGGAAAGTTTGTGGTTGCAACTGTAGAATTTCTGAGGTCCCAAAAAGTAAAATTCTTGTCCAAATTGTGCTAGAAGCCTTGAAGGGGAGCGAAAAGGCTTGAGGGACTGTGAGAAGTGAAGGGGGATTCCATCCCTTGGGTTGTGTAGGTTGAGGGGAAGTTTGCTGGTGGAATGGAATTAGCTGAGAATTTAACTACTCAAAGGGGGACATTAGGCAACCTTAGGGACCTCCATCTCTTGTGGATTCATAGCCCCAAATAGGGGGTGTATTGTTGTTGAGAAATAGAACAAAAAGGATATGGTTGGGAGGAACATCCATCCTTTGCAGTGGGTTGCACATTTCATTAAGATAAGTGTTCTTATTGTTGGATTTTCATTAGTTTCGTTAACATTAGATTTACCATAGTATTTTTATATTCTTTTAACATTCAATAATCATATAGTGATATATATATAAGCAATAGATAAAAAAGAGCAAGAGGACACAAAGATTTATCCTGGGAAAACTCCAAACTCAGGGAAAAACCCAACCAACGTTTCTTAGAGAGAATATTCCAATACAACCATGAACAAGCTCTAATCACAAGAGAAAACCAACAATGAAGAACCCTGATACTTAAAAATAGATGATTATTATTATTATTATTATTATTATTATTATATTATGCTAATGTCTAATATGTGATGACTATTACAAGGCACTAAAAGGTCTTCCAATAGGATTTAGAGAAATTAATCTAATTATGATTGTGTCAATTAATATAATTGAGTCAATAACCTAATTGTGTCCATCAATATAATTGAGAAATTGAAGATTATTAAGGTAATTAAGGAAAATTGGTCCAATTAAGATAATTGGGAACTAAGGCAATTAGAGTTATTTTGGGTAGTTAAAAAAGAACAACTCGAGATAACTGGGTAATTAAGATACATGATTGGTAAAATGGACTACGTGGATTTAATACGGGTTATTATGATACATAATTGGGAAAAATTGGCTAAATGGGGCTAATTAGAGTCAAATTGGGGTAATGGGAAATATCGAGGATATACAACCTCCCATACATTTTTAATGGATTGAACACAAATCCACTTTAAATCCAACTTGCATGTGTCACGTGGGTTAAGTTCCTTTCCACTTGAAAAGTGAAATAAATTATAATTCATGCGATATGTAAATACTCATACCTAGCACTAATTGTTTTGTCAATCATGTACATGCATTATACATAGGTATGAATCGTGCCGACTCACGAACTCACATTAATTTCATTTTTAAATGATTAAGGTGTGGTTTCATAATGTTTAATTACAAAAATATGTGTATTTTTTTTTGTGATTGGTTGAATCAATAATTAGTTGGGTAATGTAGTTGTGTTATCCAACAACTATCACTATAATTTCCAAATATACCAACATAACCTTTCAAGTGATATATAAAATAAGTAGGAAGTTTCGTATAAATCCATTCATCTTGATTATACATACACTTAATCTATAAAAGTGAAATATATTTACGTGAAAATATCAAATAGTTAAAATATATTGTAAAAAGATTATTTTAAAGTGATTTTCTATTAAATGATAATTGATTGCAATGGTCCTATTACTACCAATAATGAAACCTTGATTATATAGTGGTGACAACTTTAAAACTCATAATTGTTTTAATTGTTTTGAATGGACACTATATTTGTTTAACTTTCAGATCACAAACTCCCCTTTTATTTTGGCATATTGTCGAAAGTTTGTATTCAAATTATATGAAAGATGACCACTTCCGTATATGCACATATACGGAAGTGGTTAGCTTTCGTATATGCGCATATACGGAAGTGGTAAACTTTTGTATATGTGCATATACGGAAGCCACCCATTTTCGTTTTAATTGTTTTGGATGGACAATATATTTGTTTAACTTTCAGATCACAAACTCCCCTTTTATTTTGGCATATTGTCGAAAGTTTGTATTCAAATCTCATTTTCTATAGATAGAGAGGCATGCCATTCCATTTAGTTCATTTTTCTAATAATAATTAGGAATCCATATTTAAAATGAAGAATGTATGTATTTGTGATGTTACTATAAATTAAAAAAACAAACTTCAATTTTAAGAATCTTAAATTATAATAATCAAGTATTATCTAGATATAAATGTAAGTAACTTCCTAATTCACATACCAAATAGAAAAAAAAATTGAAACAAGGAAAAAAATACTTCTTATTTAAGTTAGACATTATCTAATATCCTCGTTTTCAAGCTTCAAACTAGTGATGTGTATTGTAAATGTAGTATGTGGCCGAGAGCCAAGCAATGCATATTGTAAATGTGATGTATGATCGAGAGCCAATATGTAAACAATGTAAATTGAAATATAATTAATGAAATGTATCACCAACTACAAATGAACATGAACGGAGATTGGGGGCTAAGTATCCACAAGAGAGGGAAGGGGTCAAAGGGGGAGAATTACTCATGTCTATTAAACCAAAACCCATTTATCATTTCCTTAACAATATCCTTACCATGAACCTTCCATTAGTTGTTGAGTGTTCTAGAGCCCAATCATTGAATTAATGTAAGACGGTTGGTGTGAGAGTCACTTCCCATAGTTATTGAGAGCATGGGGGATGAGTACAATCAACTTGGGGGAAGAATGCAAGTCAAACAAACAAGATAAAGAGAGGAAATTCATATGGGTAGGAGACCAAAATTAGGCATTCACGTTTTTGCATAGAGAGCTATTTCTACATGGAGTTTTTTGGCCAGTAATGGAGTTCTGAGTGTGGGAGTTTGTATGCAACTATTGTGGACATGTTTGGCTTCTTTTCAGAGATGTAATTTTTTGGGGAAGGAGGTTGTGTGCTTGGGAGTGATGAGCTACTCAAAATTCATCCAAGAAGCATGTGTTTTGGTTGTTGGGAGAATTTGTGTTGCAGTTGTGGGATTTCTGAAGTCCTAGAAAGTGGGAATGTTATCCAACCTGTGTTGGAAGCTCTAGAGGGGAGTGAAAATGCTTGAGGGACTCTTAACAGTGAATGGGGACTCCATCCCTTGGGTTTTGCAGGTTGAGGGGAAGTGTGTTAGTGGATTGGAATTACCTAAGATTTTAATTGTTGAAAAGGGGACATTAGTCAGCCTTAGGGACCTTTGTATCTTGTGGATTCATAGCCACAACTCGGGGGTGTTTCCTGTTGAGAATTACAAAATCAAGGATATAGTTGGGAGTAACGTCCATCCTCTGCAGCGGGTTGCACATTTTATAATATAAGTGTTCTAATTGTTGTGTTTAATTGTGTTAGATGTTGACATATATTTGTTGTGCATCTACTACGAGTTAGCTTGGTTAATGTTGCTTGTTGTGAGCAAAATGATGCATTTAAATACTTGTTTATATGGTTGAATGATGTTGTATTTTATTTAGTTGTTTCTATGCACATTTGAGCAATTGTATTTATGTTTTTATCGAGCATGGACAACTAAATGAATTTGTATTTCATGATGTGTGTTATTTTCTGCATTTAGATTTGGTATATGAAATTTTTAGTGAGTCGTTTTAGTAGTGATGTTACCTAGTTGGGGGATGGGTACGTTACAAAGTGGTATTAGAGCTATCGGTTCAACATTGGACTCGTATGGGCCAAGAACCAGTGCAAATTTGAGTAAATTCATTGTTGCAAACTTGCTCTATGCAATTTTGGGGGAAAGTTGAGAGAAAAATGAGTTAAATCCCCAAATTCATGGTCAATATCCATGTTAGAATGAATCAAAACTGTTTAAGAGAATTTAATGAAGTTAATATGCAAGTTTCAAAGCTAAATTCGACTGAGAATGGTTGAATTTTGAGTTTTATTGGCTACTGTAGAGTTATGGGAAGTTTAGTGAATCGATGGTCAAGATCTCTTTTGATCTTGAGATCGACGATTGAGATTTTTCATGACAAATTTAAAAATCCATAAGGTTCATTTGTTTTGAAAGGTTGATCAAATCAATGACCATGATTCATTTTGAGGGTTTTTAAAATGGATCATATCGACGAACTGTGTTCTTTTCAGTCGTTGAGGATATGGAATATAACCAATGACCAATATCATTTTCGTTAATAAATTGACGAACTATATTCACCTGGATTGTGATCAAATTTTTCTAAGTGATGGATTTCATCAAAAGACTTCTCCAACATGTGATGGTCAAATCGACGATATTTCTAGAGGGTTTGAAGCTCTCTAGATGAACTCACCAATGGATTATTGTCAAATCAATGAATTTAGAGAAGAGTTGAGTTCGTCCAAAATAATTCCCTGATCACCCAAGGATGAAGGTCGGGGATCGACACAGCTTGGCCAAAATTTCTAAGTGTCTAGGTTCACCAACAAAAATATTCGATGGATTATGGTTGGGGATCGACAAGATTTCGCGAAGGTTTCACATGTCCAAGGAGGATCATTAATCACCAATGGTAGATGGTTAGGGATCAAGGAGGATCATTAATCACCAATGGTAGATGGTTAGGGATCAATAAATGTTGGTTGAAAAATTTCTAAGTGTCAAAATTCACCAAGAAAACATGTCGATGGTTGATAATCAAGGATTGAGAGAAACCTCATATCATTGATGGCCTATGATTGGGCATCGATTGATTTAGTCGAGAGTTTTCAATTGTCCAAGAGAAATGAGAAATTGTCGATAAAGGAAAATAGGATAATGACATCATCATCCATGTTTCATGCCATGTTAGCTTCCATGTGTCATGCCACGCCAGCCAAGTTGACATCTCAAGAACACATGTCATGCCATGTCAACAAAGGGGTGGTTGATCATCGATGTTTGTGGGTTTGATGACTTTGTAACAAGGATGATTCAAAAGTAATTCCTTGATGGTTGATCGACGATAATCGAGTATGAATGATATTTTTGGGAAAAAATTGGTTTCATGAGGCAAAACAACCGATGGTCCATGACTGATGATCGAGTGTCGGGGAGATTGACGAACAAGTTGTTTTGGCAATGAGAATTGTTGATCATCAATCATCGATGGAGCTCGTATCAATAGAGTGGATTTTATGTTATTTGAAATGGATGAATCATATTTAATTCATTGTTACAATAGTAAAACAATCAATTTTATCTAAATTTTTATGAATCTTTCATATTTTTGAAGGTCATTAATTTGTGGGGCATTTATGAGGACCTAAATGACATTTTTAGGTATTCTAAACACAAGAGAACATAGTGCACCAAGGTACACTTTTATTTCCATCTCAATTAAAATAAATCAGAGAGAACTATCGAATGAGATAATTTTTTTGCAAAACAGAGCTTGTATGATGAAGTTACAGCCAAAACAGTGAGGGTTAAATTTTGGCACCAAAGTTACTTCTATAAGGCATAACTCCATGCTCATATTTGGGCACAGGAGCAGTTGAGGGAAATATTATGACCCATAGAATCTAGTGATGAAATCATATCTTTGTTATGGGTACCTAATAATGTGTTGGGAGTGAAAAAAGACAAATGTAGCATACATGGATGAATTGGGTAAAACAATCAAAACTTCTCCAGACCATAACTTTCAGCTTAGAGCTCAGATTTGAGAAAATGAATAGTTTTTGGATAGGTATTGAAGAGTAGAAGACATATTGCAACCCATAATTTTGAATTGGGCATTCTATTTTCTCATAAAGTGATAAAAGAGATTGTTGTAGCAATAAATGAGTGGAAATTGTAGCATGTGTATATTGTAATGTTTCACTCAAAATGCAAAATGAGGCATGAGTAAAACCATTGGAAAGTTATTTTTGAGAGGAATGCATTTAAGGAATAATAATTTGGAGTAGTTCCTTAAAATTATTCATAATTTTAAATGAAGAATGACCTGTAATCTGATTAATAAATATTTTGCAATATGCTTGATTCTAACAATAATTATTGCATGCACATTCTTGCAAAATTAAAGATACAGAAAAGAAGACTTTAGTTCCTACATGAGAAATAGAGATATGGAGGATGCTCAAGGGTATCACAGCCATGAAGAAGAAGTTAGAGGTATGTATCACAACACAGGCAATGTTGAGACTGAGTGTACTGGAAGAAGAGACAAGAAGGAGCATGTAACTATGAGAAGCCTACAAAAAGAAGTGCAAAGCTATAGGTCTGATAATGAGAGGATCATGAAGTATCAAGAATAGATACTTCAAAACTTGAATATGTTGTAGAAGAAATTCAACAAGGATTCATACACAAGGAAAGAAGCTAGTTCCAATAAAATGGATGTGTCTAGGTCTCATGATAGGATGGATGATCATGGAGGATCTATATGATCAAGGATTATTAGAAGGAATGAACATTAGCATTCCCTAGGTAACTTGTCTAGAAAAACATATGCACGATCAAGGTTAGCAAGAAGCCCAAGTATATCTCATGTCAAGAATCAAAGAAGGAGACATGGATCAGATAGATTGCAAGGGAAGTTGAGGAAAAACAAGCCATCATAATTTGATGGAGAAAACAAGAAAGGTGAATGTGTAGAAGCATGGTTGTTGGGAATGAGGAAATATTTCCAATTGCATAACTACTCATCAAATTCAAAAGACAGAATTGCATCCTACCACCTTCAATGGAAGGTATCTATGTGGTGGGACCAAATGAAGCAGGTTAAGCACCTCGATGAGAAAATAATTTCTTGGAAGTAGTTCAAGAAACATTTTCAACAATAGTACTTGTCATAGAAATATTGTGACCAAAAGATGTAATATTTCTTTGAACTCAAACTTGGGAACATGACCATGGATGAATATGAGAGAAATTCCTTGGAACTTCTCAGGTATGTGAGCTTCATTAGATATGAGAAGGTCAAAATTCATAGGTTCCTAAGTCAATTCCCATACTTTTATAAGGATAAAATTTAGTTTGATGAGCCAAAAAAATTATAAGAAGGCATAAGAACAGCCAAGTATTTGTATGAGAAGAATAGAAGAAATCCAACTTTCCAAAGGGCCTGGGATGACAAGAAGAAAGGAAATATGGATCAAAGGAAAAAAGGATTCAAGCCACCTTTCATGAGGAATAGACATAAATCATATCAGCAAGGGAAACCATCTCAAGGTGATTAGAAAGTGACAGAGTCCTTGGGAAAGAGGTCAAGGAAACAACCCATAAATTTTTCCATATGTGAAGGAGACCACATTTATAAATATTTTCCTCACCAAGAAGATAAGATGAAGATTTTTCATATCATCAAGAAGGAGAAGATAGTAAAGGACATGGGAAGAAGCATTCCAAGGATCTATGCATCCTTGGACAATTTACAAGCATACTATCAATCCTACATGATTCAAGTGGAAGGTAATATTGATAATCAACCCATAGCTATTTTAATTGATTCTGGAGCTAGTCATAGCTATATATATCCAAAGCTAATTGAAAGATTTAAATTGAATAAATATAAGAGTGAAAAGTATTGGTTATTTCAGCTAGCTAATGGAACCAAGAGGAGAATTAATGAGCTTGTTAAATAATTCCCTATAAATATGAATGGAACTAACACTAAGGAAGATTTGAAAATCATACCTCTTAGGTCTTATTATTTCTCGATTGGTATGTATTGGATAGAGAAACACCTTACTATTTTAGATTTTTGTAAGAAGGTGTTCACATGTCTTGATGAGGAAGGGAATTCAATGAAAGTGTAAGGTATTCCAAGGCCTACATTTGTCCAAGATATTTCAGTGTTGAAGTTGAAAAGAATTTTTAGAAAAGGGTGCAAAATATATGCATCCCATATGGAAGAGCCAATGAAGGATAAGGATCCAAGACTCGAAGATTAGCCAGAATTGAAAGAGTATGAATATTTGTTTAAGGACTTGCTAGGATTGCCACCAAAGAGGGATATAGATTTCTTAATTGACTTAATGCCAATAGCTTCCCTAGTATCTAGGAATCCCTATAGAATGAGCACACCATAGCTAAAAGAGCTGAGAATTCAACTAGAAGAGTTGTTAAATAAAGGGTAAATACACCCAAGTTTTTATCCTTGGGGTGCCCCAATTATTTTTTTCAAGAAGAAACGTGAAATGTTGAGGTTATGTATTGACTTTAGAAAACTATACAAGATTACAGTCAAGAATAAATATCATTTTCCAAGGATTTATTATCTCTTTGATCAGTTGAAGGGATAAAATATATTCTCTAAGGTTGAATTGAGGTCAGGTGTTATCAAACAAATTAATCAATGTAGAAATAGACCAATCTCCCTAGCTTGGGAACCCAAAGCTAGAAAAAAACAACACATAGCATATTACTTTCCTTAGATTCATACAATCTAAATATTGATAATTAAGGACTCATACCTTTTTATTGATGGTTTTTATCACTAATTGTAGCTCCAAGATTGACCCAGAGGTTTTTTAATGGAAACATGTATGAGAAGACAAGTCAACCAGTGAAAGCAACAATAGTATTTTGGAAAATCTATACAGATTACTAAGAAGAAATGTAATAAAGACCATTGACAATAAACAATCTTTATAGGAAAGGAAACATGTTACTGAATTAATAATAATGGAAGAGTTAAAAACAATTCCTTGGTGTTGTGAGGCTCTTTCCAATGGTTCATTACTCCAATACTCACATTTATTCCATGGGTTCCATCAGCATCAACTGAATACTTTGACACGAGGATATCTCAAGTACAAAGAAAAATCTTCTAATCCCAAATCAGAAGCTAAAGCTATCAACCATTATTCACTACTAGTTACTCTCCATTATCTATTAACCTTTTCTCATGAGATAAGTCTCCCTTTATAGATTGAAGGAGAGATTAGGATAAGAGGTTAGTACCAAGGATGATTTTAGGGGATACATTTCTCTCATAGTCTAATTTTCCATGGTTTTCCCCAAAAATGATTCACCATTCTAAAACTTATTTTCCAAATTTATGTAGGATAAAATTATTTTACCTTAAAAATCGCCAAACATTTATACAAACTATATAAAATCCTTAGAAATTTGAATATTTTTACAAAAATATCGCCAAACATTTAGAGTTGGTATATGAAATATTGCTAAGATTCACCCAGGTTTCTACATTTTAAAATAATTTTCCATCCTTAAAATCACCCATGTTGATATTCTTTCCTTCATACAATTAGGATAAGGCACCAAAGATTTTCTTAGGAGTTTCCAATGATGAGACATGAGGGATAAAATGATCCTTGATAGAATCAATAATGATTCTCTTTTCCTTAACCAGGTTCTTTTTGTACTTTTCTTTGGCCTCATATTCGTTTGGTTTTGGAACTTCTTCTTTGATGAAATATTCTAGGTCATTCTCTTCTAGAATGAGCATCACTCTATACTTCCATGCTCATAAGTTATCAACACCCTCAATATTTTCATCAAGCTTGACACTGGGTTCCATCTTGTCCTTGAATGGTAATACAATAAGAGAAATGAAAAATTTTCAAAGAAATATTTTGAACTTACCAAAGAGTATGCTATGCCAAGGTGAACTGCTCAAACTTCAATCTACATCTTCCAAGACATCTTGATCTAGGGTTTATGAAGAAACTCTAGTTTTTCAAAATGATAATTTTGGAATTTTTCTCCGAGGGAAAGATGTGCCCTCCTTAAGTGATCTCCTTGATAGATTTAATTTGACCACCATCCTCCAAAAAGTGGGAGAAGTCACCTTCTACGGTTTTGTGCAATTTCTGGTAGTTGCATTTTTCAAATCTTTGTCAAACTGAGAATCTAAACCCAAGGAAATATGCACTAGGGTTAGGAGAATATTCCTATGGTATTGATTTCCCTAGCGAGTCCTTCTAGACTGTGAAATTGGCTTCTTTTAGGTCCTCTCTGATACCATGTTGAAATTTATCTTAAGCAGTTAAGTGTATTCAATATTCTTTAACTTTAAATTATTAGAACAATAACTGCATGCATAAGGATCACTGAAAGAAATACATCCACAATATACACAAGTTTTATCCTGGGAAACCGTCATGGGGAAGAAAACAAAACAAAGCTTATTTAATATCGATTCGTCAACAAGTACAATGTCTCTCTCAAGAGAGATCTCACCAAACAAAAGATAATCATGTCTCTCTCAAGAGAGATCTCACCAAACAAAAGATAATCAAAAGATAGATAAGAAACCCTAACCAGAATAGGGTAGCACACCATTAGACCAAGATAGTCCTCCAACAAATAACCAAAACCTTTACTAGAACACCCTTCCCTTGTAGCTGCATCTCCTCAGAATTTCACACTTCTTCTAGTGTGAGAGATCTTGTGTTATGTGTTTTTCAAGTGAGGCACCTAGCCTCTTATAAATATAAGTTGAACCACCAAGAAATAGGCCAGGGACGTCTTGTACACTTTACCCTTTCTATTTTACAATTGAATTTTTCCAAGGCACAATAGGCCTGACTTTTAAAAGGGCACAATAGGGATGACTTTACAAATATAATATAATATTATTCTTTAGGGTTTTGTCTTGGTCTAATACAATATTGATACAATAAGGATATCTTCCGAAGCCACTCAAACTTCAATAGTTTACTTGCAAGTTTTGGTGGTTGTAATTTTATGTAGTAACACTTGTTTTCTACATCCATAAGGATGCATAAATATCTCTTCAATACTTACATAAAACAAACTCTAAATGTTGCTAAAGTCTTATGCTATCATACTTGAGTTTCACTAGTAATTTCTAGTTAGTCTCTTGCATATTTACTTGGAATTTTAGTGACTTGTTTAGCAGCTATTCCATTTATTTCATTGCTGATATATATCATTATATATTGCTGCTAATTAGGAAAAAAATATTCACTTAATTTTCCATTATATTTTTGGGCTTGTATCTCATCATTTCTTGTATCTCAGGCAGATATAATCATCTTCTATAGGTACTCGATCTCTTAGGAACCATTGATCACTTCCAATACTCCTTTCCAAGCCATATTCTACTTAGTAACTTGACCTATAGGGGAATCACTTCCATCATCTCACTTTTCATCTCATTTCCCCCTAGGGTCATCCGAGACTCCACCCTTGTGTTGGATTCTTCCTTCATTGAAGAGAGGGGAGAGTTTATCTGAGGTGACAATGGGTAAAATCTCCCATCATTATCACCATCTTGTGGATTGGGTGAGGATTTTCCCAACCTACAGTTTGCGTGATAACATTTTGGCATTGTTTTCGGGGAGGATTTTGAATCCTCTTTCATGACCTAATGACACTTTTGCAAGATACCATACCAAATCCTTTACCCATAGCTTGCCTAGAGACTCCACTTGAAGGACGTTACCCTTCCATCCTTGATGAGATTTTCATAAAGTTTATCTAGCAATTCCATTGAGGTATTAGCCTAATTAATGGAACTATGGCTTCATGGGACTTACCATGGGTATTCCATAAGGTGTACCCTTCTATTGATGTTCAAAATATCCCTTGATATCCAAAACATTTCTCTAAGGAGTGGAGGGAAATTTTCCCTAAATTTAATGGTGATCCAGCTCTAGCTGTAAAGATCCCAAGCCAAATTCTTTCTTGGAATCACTAACTACTACTGCTACATTTTAAAATAAATTTCCATCCTTAAAATCATCCCTGGTTGGGATCTCCCCAAATCAAGAGTACGGGTGAGATCCAAAGTGATCGGAGGACACCTCATATCCAAAGCTTCTCTTCTATAAACTTCATGAATTTCTTATTTTCCCTCCCTTTCAAACAATGTTGCACCCTGTGAACCAACAACATGAGACATTCTTGCATGTTGTTGTGGTGCAACATGTGACACTTAATTGTGTTTCATGATGTAGTGGTGCAACATGTGAGACTTTCACAAAAAGTTCTTTTAAATATATTTTGGACTCTTTCAAGGAAAATTATTTTGTCAGTGATCCTGGCTTCGAATATTTGGATGATGGAAAGTAGATGAACTTTATCGGTTGTGAAAAAATAATATGTAACAATGGTATTCTTTTTAGTTCCATGTAGTATATGCACATCTTCATAGTTCCATATTTCTTCTTCACCAGTACAAATGATGAAGCGAAAGGACAAGATCTAGGCATAATATATCCCATCTGTAGCAACTCCTTTATGTTGATGTTTTCGTAGTAGCGAGAGGTATTCCATACTAGAAAACCTTTCTTAGAGAAGAATAATATTCCAGAAGTCAAAGGAAGACCATTGAAAAATTGAAGAACACCTTGGAAGAGAAGTTGGCCCACATGAAAAGAATAAAGTGGAAATGGAATTCCCGGGAAGAGAAGCCAGTCCACAGGAAAATATAAAGGGGAAACAGAGTTTCCCAGAAGATAAGTCGACCCTAACTAAAATGACTTCAATGATATAAATAAGGTGACATATCGCTCATTTGTTTCACTCACTCACTCAACTATATCATTCAAGAAGAAGGAATAGTTTGAGGCAAGGAGAATACACAACTAATGCAACATCTGGGGTTCTTGGTTATTCTTTGTGGTTTCTCTTGTGCACTATCTCTAAGAGAGGTGCAATAGTCTTGTGTGGTGTTATAGTTGCAGTTCTCTGAACCTTCTAGGGTTTGAAAAGGAGAAATTTATAAGTTATTATATCAGGTTTTCTTCAATATTAGTTTTCCTCTTGTGAAGAAAAGCATTTTCATGGTTGGATTTTATTATTATAAAGAATTTATCTAAGAAAGGTTGGTTGGGTTTTTCCTAGGATAAATCTTTTTGTCCCCTTGTGCTTGTTTTACGCTGCTTATATTTTTAGTACATGGTTTCTAAATGTAAAAGAATATATAAATGTTATGGTAAATCTATTTCTATAAAAATTTAAGAAAATATAACATGGTATCAGAGTTGGTTACCTTTACAATAGTTTAACCACTAAAAGGAAGATCGCACTTTGGATTTGCTGCCACACAATTTTCTTTTGTCAAGATTGTTGAGCACTCTTTCCAAAGTTGTTGGGAATAAATCCACTTCAGTGAAACTCTCCTAACCCTAGCACAGATATTGAAACCCTAGAATTGAATTTTCAAGGAGGTTGAAATTTTGATATTTTTCAGGCCTAGGCTTTCTATCAACGAAAATGATTACCAGTATGACATTTGAGGATAGGTTCGATGGAGAAGATAACTTCATATCATGGAAGCATAGGATACTAATCATTCTATAAGATAATGATCTCTTGGATCATGTCAAGCAAGTTCTCTCAAAACCAGAAGAAGAAGATGCCAAGGTGAACTACAAGAAGAATAAGATCAATGCCAAGAGGATCTTGACAGATTCAATGAAGGACCACTTGATTCCCAATGTATCAGAAATGAAGACACCAAAGGAGATGTTTGATTCCTTATCAATATTATATGAAAGAAAGAACACAAGCATAAACTTAAGCCTAAGGCATCAACTCAAAAATGTGATGATGAACAAGTCAAATACAATTTCCACCTACTTCATGAGAATTTCACAGATCAAGGAATAGCTAGCATCTATTGGAGATTCAATGGATGTTGCAGAGCTTGTGAATACTACTCTTAATGTATTTCCTTATTCTTGGGACACACTTTTTCATAGAATTTGTGCAAGAAGTAAATTACCCAAATTTGACAAGCTATGGATAGACTGTACCCAAGAAGAATCAAGATTTCTATACAAGTCTCATAAAACCAATTATGAAGAGAATAAATCTCTTGTTTCTCATGTGAATAAAAGAAAATAAAGGAGAAGCCCAAGTCCGAAGAAAACTATAATATCAGTTACATACCACAAGAAGGAAGTATTTAAAATTAGATGTTTCACTTGTAAGAAGTTGGGACATTTTTCCTGTAAATATCCTAAAAGGAAAGGAAAGAGAAAAAATCATGCACATGCAATAGATATGGAAGATTCTACATCTCATAAGAGGAAAAAGGAATCAAAATATGAAAATATGTCTTTTTATCATCTCTCACAGGTACTATCACTCAAGGAAGTGATATTTTTCTAGTAGACAGTGGTGCTTCCAAGAATATGATAGGGTTCAAAATTTCTCTTACAAAATTGATAGAGAAGAGTTCATCTCTTTAGGTATAACTTTGGGATGATTCCATTCATGAAGTCATAGGAGTAGGAGAAGCCTCCTACCATCTTGATTCGGGCAATTCTATATCAATAAATGATTTTTTGTTTGTACAAGGCCTAAAGAAGAATCTTCTCTCTATTTTTGCTTCAGAAGATAAAGGCTTCAAGGTAGCGTTTGTGGATGGAGAAGTCCTTCTATGGCCCAATAGTTCAAGTATAGATTTAAATACTGTGATTGATGTATGAGAGGAAGGATTGTATAAATTGAATGGACACCCAAAACAAGCCATTTTACACAACAATGTTATCTCTAGTGAGCTATGGCATCGAAGAATTTCTCACCTAAATTACAAAGTTGTTGAGATCATTTCTCGTTTTAGTATTTTCCTTCCCCATTCTATTTTCACAACTTATTTTTATTTCATTTATTTTCCCTCTTCTACACCTCCCCTTTTTTCCCTCTTTCTTTTTTCCCTTCTTCTATCCCTTTTTAGTTACCATACTCAATCGTGTTTCAAAAATTAGAGGGGTTGGAGGGTTGGCGTACCTCCATCTCCATCCACTTTCCTATATCATAAGTTCAACCAACCACCTTGCTACATTACATTTAACCATGTTTTCCAACTTCGCGGGTTTCCAGGTTCAAGCCTTCATCCTCCAAGTTTTGTGATCTCCACTTTGCAACCAAATTTTTGTGATCTACATTGTGACCATCAGATTTGTCATAGGTTTTGAGCCCCAAACTATTTTATTTCTCCTACATGTAAGTCCGACTGACCTCTTTTCTACACTTGACTTATTTTTTATCATCCATAGCCACGGATTCGCAGGTTGAAGGGTTCATGAAAATATGCATATTCAAAATTTCTCTCGTCCATCCCCAACATTCTTGTGCTTTTCCAAATATGCATTAAGTGTTTTTTAATGCTAACAACTATTCTGCAGGCTCCAAAAATAACATTATTAATGGAAAAAGGTTCAAGGAATTACTCATTAAATCACACTAATTCTCCATTTTCCATGTGATTATATTATCATCATCTCTCTAAAAGAATTTTTTTCAAGTTATTACCCAACTGAAGAAATACTCCCATCAACCTATGGCAGTAGCAGCTAGACAAAACTTTTGTGGTGATAATTTAAATATTTTGGTTGTGAAGAACACAACTTTCAGTGGTCTAGAGAATATTCATATTGTTCATCTCCTCATGCATAGAAATACGTAATTTGGGCGTCTAGGATGACTCATGCCAAATGTTTTCCTGAGTTTATTTATTGTAAATAACTTGTTGCATGGTGTGTCAATAACTACGTCCCAAGTCATATAATTATGAAACTCCAAGATCACTCTCTGATTTACCTTTCACCTTAATTTTTCACAATATGTTGAAGCTCCCAGAGATGATGCTTACCTTCAAAGGAGAAGACTGCATATATTTTTTGAAGAAACATAAAAATGGGATTGACCTCCTACCTGAATATATGGAGAATCATGTGTCTATTCGATAAGACATAACCAGGATCCAGGTTGAGTATTCTTAAAAACCCCTATCAATATTGTGTGGTTGTTTACAAGGTTAACAGGTCAGGAAAGGAATGCTACTATCTCTCGCATGATTTTATATATTTTATATTTCATAGTGAAATAACAAGCCATATTTGACTACGGAAATCAATTTCTATCGAAATATCATCCTAGTTATCACAATATAAAAAGGACAAAAAATTATTTATGGCTTCCTACTTGATATTTTCTATAGTGTATTTCTGTCAATTTCCAAAGTTGACCATAAGTAAGAGGGTGAACCGTGAAATATATATAGTCACCTTATAGTATCAAGAACTATGGATACATACCTCTATATTTTTATGAAGTTTATAATTATTTTGTCTCAATCTTCATAAGGTTTTTGTTGGGTGAAAATACTTCAAGGATATCTTACCATGCTAATAGATTCTTAGAGAAAAAAGGAATGATAGAATAAATGGAGAATCACAGTTTCATAAGGATATTCTATTCTAAAGAAAATCATTCTTTTCTTCCATGTCACATGGCTGGAAAATTATTCATTATAGAAGCGGAAAGGCACTACAACTTTTGGTTGCATTTTTTCCATGAAAAAAATTAAAAATCAATTTATCCCCTTGCCATTGAAGATTCAATATTTCATGTTCATAAACATATATATAATTGACAAGTTTGAAAATCATTTCAACAATGAAAATTTAAAGTATGTTGAAATGATAAAGGGCTTTAATCCTAGCAAAATATTTGTAGAACACATGTTTTCGGTGGGATTCGGTAACTTGTTCATACATACTATTTTGAACAAAGAAGAAGAAGGTAACAACCAAAGTACTCATGTACATGATGTTGGTGACCTAGAAACA
>CBVK0101008790.1:0-20142 GCA_900067695.1 Picea abies
GTGTTGTATGGTCATATTTATTGCACATGTATTTAGCATGTATGGATGCATGCACCTCCAAATATTCCACCTAATCATCAACCTTCCTAACCTTGGATTTTTTGTCCTTCTTCCTTATTGATAACTGTGGTCCTTTCCTCATAGGGTGCTCCAACAACCTTGTCATGTTTTTTTGATATTCAAGCATAAGTGGAAAAAACAATTCTATGATTTCTCCAATTGTCATCATCTTGACTACCTACTCACTATTGAATTAGATTACTATGAGTCATGGTCACTTAATTATGGCAATCTGAGATATTTCTGCACACTAAACTCCCCACACTTGAGGTTGTATCTCCCATTACTCCTTTTAAATCCTTTTAAAATGTGCATGTTGTTGCCATTCAAAACCTCACAGTTGTCAAGTACCATGCTCGGATACCACTGTAATATCCCTTGCTAATGGTGGTATGAATTAATACTTGTTGTTGTCCAGTTTTAATGATTTTATTGGTTGAGGAATTTCATCAAGCACTTGACACACCATGTACAATCCCCCTTATAATTGTTTTTATGTTTGATACTTGGTTGTTGATGGGTTTAATACTAATTTGGGTCATGTATTTTGTCAAATAGTTTGTTGTCACACCTATCTCCACTGTAGAAACCACCCCCTAATGACTATTGTAGCTTATTCATGATATGGGACTTTTGTCATACACTTTGAAGACATACTCCCAACCTCCCTTTTAACTTCTATTTGTTGTTTTTATTAATGGCTTACTGTTTCAAATTACTCATGTAGTTTCATGGGTGAGTGAGGTTTACATGCCATAATCAAATGTCATATTCAAACAATCTTAATACAACAAAGATTCAAGGAAATAACCAGAAATTACACACAAGACAACAATGGAAATTTCACACAAATATCTGATTTATTGCAACGTCCCGACCTATTACAAGATGATTGTATTAAAGGCTCATATTTTCCTCTTCTAGAAAGAAATAGGCTCACGCAATGCCAAAACGTGATCCACAATAGTTGTATTCCACTTTAGTCATATATAATATCCATGTTTATTCATTTCCTGAGGTTGACACGGAATTGAAGAACAATATGAATTATGGGATATATTGTTGTAAGTTTCCACACAATGGAAGCTAAGATTCTTAATGGAAGAAGAGGGGATTATCTCCCTTTAAATCCCCTGCAATACCTATTGTAGCAATACACGGGCCTTTGGCACTTTATTATCTCCCACAATAGTAATACACTTTCCCAAATCAAGTGCACCCTCATCACAACCAATGTTCCCTACACCAATCAAATGTTCCCCTCTACCAACAAAGATTGGCCTCCACTCCAACACCACATCCTAGACTTCAAGGTTGCGCCCTGCCTCCTAAGAGAACTCAACCATGTATGAAGAATATGCCCTCCTCTTATCTAGTGTATCTCCCTTGCCAATTTTTGTGCCCTCCACTAAATAATTCACCCTGCTAGCAACACATCTGTGCCACAAAGAATGCAATGATAGCTCCAATCCTTGTAGAAGAACACCTGTAGAATATTTGGCTAGAGTGAGATCTCCCCACTGAAACCAAACCCTCTAGCTAGAGTGGATCTCTCACCATTGAAACTAGATATAGGATTTTACTCTAAACCCTAAGCCTCCAAAGCTCCTTGAGCTAGAATATCAACTCAAAAACATAACATGCATAATGAGAGGAAATGAGCCCCTATATCTTCTTTATACCCCTCTCACATTTTTCCTCCTTAAGTAACTTTTAGTTCATCTTTTAATATTTTCTCTAAAATAACTTTATTCATTTATTTACCTTTTTAACCCCACAAAGTGATTAATTTGCCTTTATGATTTCTCCTTCCATTGAAAGTCACTTTTCATCATCCTATCTTGTAGATATTTTCACCCCCATTTCAACTAGCTATTACACAAAGGTATTTCTTAAAGAAACAAGCTTCAAATGGTACCTTTTGTGTAATTAATTAAAATATGCTTAATAATAACCCCGTTGGAAATGGTTGGAATGAAACCAAAGGCAAGTTGTGCGTAAATGGTCATGATGATGAATAATGGAAGATAAAATAGTTGAGCTCACCACATAAGATAATTAAATTGACTTCTAAGGTTATTTTCTCTATTAATCATAGTCACTTTATAACCTTATTTTAATTAACTAATATCACCTTTATAATTTAGCTTTAATAAGCTAGCGACACCAATTAATATCCATAGTCTCCCCTTTCCCACTAATTATAGTTTATGGGAAGAGTATATAGACTAATCCATCATCCTCCATGTAGTAATTTGGAAAGAGACATTACAGTTTTGAAGTAGAAACATATTTACCTTGGAATTTTTATTTTAATTGTGCAAAAATATAAATGGACTTGACTTGTAAATCTCTTTACTATCTCTAATTTCCTGCCAGCTTCATTAAGCTGAGAATTTCACATTTATTCACGTGCAGAAAGTGATTCATATTTTAAATCTATGTTAATCAAATATTTGTTCAGTTGCATACCGCTAGTTGTTCTTCTACTATTCGAAGACATGAGAGTATCTTAAAGTTTTGTGTGGTAAACTGTTATAAATGAGTTTACATAGAGAATGCTAATTTAATTTATACAGCTCTGGGATTTGCACACTGCCAGAGCCAATGTCTTCCTACAAGGACTCCCTTGGATTTACGTAGAACCCACCATCCATCTAGCACAACGTAGAAGTGGGCCCCATACCAGATAGATAGAAGGGGAATGAATATAATTAGTTGGCAGACACAAATCAATCAGTAGTTGTGATAAGCGGATAATTACAAGTGGATCAACTCATGATTCCTTTCATTCCTTTGAAACCATTCTGGATACCCTCTTTCTTTATTCATCTTTTCAATAGCTTTGTGCCTTCATAAAAGAAGGAAGATGAACCGATACATAATACAGTGAAGAGCTTGGTTGCTCATATTTTAAAGAGGAAGTGAGAGGTAAATGTGAGGTTGGCAGGAAGTAAATAAAGCCAATGCGTCGCATTGAACCCTCATATGTGTTTGGAAATATCGTTAGCAAAGCTGCGGCCCCTTATTTGACTTATAGCTACAGACATGGTCTCCATTTTGCTAGATATTTTACAACATCCATGAATCTGTTTAGACGTTTTGTAGACAAATTTTCAAAGAAATAAGTTAAAGCAACAACTCCAATTTTATTGATAAGTTAAATTCAGTTTTTTGATATATAGTAAATAGAGAATAACTTAGTAATATATAGTTTTTTGATATTCAGCTTTTTTGATATTGAATAACTTACAATGGCATAGCATAGTGTGGTTCCTCAGTTGCATAGTATCACTCTGGTTCCTCCATCAATAAGGGTTTTTCATATACTAAATTGATGTTTGATTTTGCAATTAAAATTTGTGTCTGAATGGATTCTTACAATGTAATTAAAATGTTATGTTTCAGTGGTTCAAACAAGAAGATTTCATATATTAATTTGATGTTTGATTTTGCAATTAAAATTTATTTCTTCAATAATTTTTAAATTATAACTAAAATTTTATGGTAATATTTAATTAAATTTTAACTTTAAAATTAAATTATTATTATTATTATAAATAATATCTCATCAAATTTACACCAATACATACAAAACAATAACTTTTTAAATCCAACTTCACACTCGCACTAAAAAAGAAAAGAACGTGCGGATTCGCTTGATTTTCCAATTAAACGAAAGGATTTCTTAACAGTGAAAGTAGTACTCTCTTCCAATTAAACGAAAGGATTTCTTAACAGTGAAAGTAGTACTCTGCGACATCTCCAAAGAAAAATCAAAATTTTGTCCGTTGGACATCGCGTTCCATAGATTTTCGGATTAAAGTGAAGGATTTCTTTATGGCGAAGCGCATATGTTATCCCATCAAATGAAAGTATTCCTTCCTTGACACATATTTGGGCATCTTCACACGAAATTCCTTCCTTTATTTTATTTTATAATTAAAGTGAAGGATTTCTTTATGGGTAATTGCACATAATCACGTCGAAAGAAATTTGATTTATGGTCACATCAAAGATAGATGAGTAATCGAATTGGGCCATCATGGTCCGGACACATCAAAGAGATGAGTATTCGAATTGGGCCATCATGGTCCTCATTAGAGAATTGTACAACTTTTATGTGTTAGCTGACCCATCGGGTTATATGGGAACTAATTGAAACTCCTCCATTTCTGTGATTTATGTGGTTGATTTGGTTGGGTTGAAATCTTTTTCTATTTATTTAATATAGGATAATATTAGTATCACTAATTATAGTAGTTATTAGGAAATATTAGACGGGTAATAAATTGTAATTTGGAAAATTTAAAGTATTATGTTGGGATTTGGGATTTGGAATCTTGTAAATAAATATATTTATATAAGCCCTCACATGAAATTGATGGGTTAAAAGTGGAAATCACAATTTAAAAACATGGGCATATTCTTTTTAAACTAGTTACGAAGTCTTCTGAATCGTGACACAACCCTGCCAAGTCATCCACCAACTAAGATTTGAACGAAAGTATGCATGTTTTAAGAACACACATATTACTAATGTGTGTGGATTCATAGGCATACATTGGTTCTTATGTGTATTGATTAAAAAAGGGTTGTGGTCTTTTTGTTGTTTCAACATCACACGGTGCATTCTAGAGGAGAAGAGGAGAACTTTGGAGCACTAGAGTAGTGGATCTGACTATGATGAGGATGAGGAAGGTTGTAATTGTTGTCATTCATTGCTTCCAACATTTTTAGAGACATTTTCTCCCTAATTCTTTCAAGTACAAGGTAGGTTTTGTCTAACTATTATGTCTACACTTATTAAATGCCATGAATTCAAAAAGGAAATAAAAATGTTCCATTCTTGTTCAATTTCACCCTATAAATTATATTGACATGGAGCATATGCATGATAAAAAACAAAACCCACCACCACCACCAACTGAAGAAGTTCTCAACCATAACCGCCAACCACCAACTCGAGATGCAAACACTAACATTGACAATGGCATTAAAACATTGACAAATCTAATTGGTTATCTTAGAGGTACTAGAGAGATGGCATGCAGATCAATATTTCATCTTTGGGAAGCAAATGTTTCCTTATCTGAGGTTGAGTTTTCATTGTGGCGGTTGAGTTTCTTAAGGTTGGGAATTTTTCTTCATAGAGGTTGAGTTCTCCACCTTACTGGGAGAATTTAATGACCAAGGGGGTCGTATTACTGATGGGAAGGGGTGATTTTCATTTGTTGGTCACTTTATTTGCTTGATGGGAACTTTCCTTGAAGGTTGGGCACATTCTCTTAGAAGTTGGGCATTATTCCTTGAGGTTGGACAAAGATCCTCACTGTTGGGGCATAATACTTCAACTAGGGACCAAAATACTATTGTTGGGGGAAATTCTCTTACCAGAATCGACCTTGTTTGTTGTTGCAACAAACTTCTGGTGGATAGACCCATTTGTTGGAAGGAGAAGTCAATTTGTTAGCGCAACAGAGTCTTATCATCTTGTGGGTATTAACTACTAAAGCTTTGGATGTATTGGACAGATAGTTTTGAGCACATTCATCTCAGACATTGTAGGGACAGCCCACAAACCCTATATCAGGTTCCTAATAAATGTTATTGCATTATTTGTTGAGTCTTGTATGTATATCAATTGCTACATGAAATTAATGCAATAAAGTGTTTGAGTTTTCAGTATTGGTGTTTATTGTAAATCCCATGCTAGGATAAGTTTGTGTATTTTAATTTCTACCATAGATGTATATATGTATGTTGGGAGTCAAACATATGTTGGAAAAAGGGCTGCAAATTGTTTGTGAAAAACCCATATCAACAACACATATAAATATCTACAATAGCAAATTGTTTGACAAAGTTTCTACACAACAAACTAAGGGAAAATTCCAAAAATTTTAGTGGGACCATTACAATTTTTTAGCCTTCCCATGTTGCGCTAGAAGCAACATTTTCTTCCAAGCCTAGTGGCCCTCTTCATATTGAGAATCAATCTTTTGACATACCGCTTCGCCCCCAAAATGGATTTCTTCGATGCACAATGCATAATCCCAACACATGGGCCACCCAAAACTATATTATTGTGGAAGACTTGGCCCAGGCACCATGTGCCATGTTTTCACTTGAAGTTCTCCAAAGTTTCCCCATGCAATGGAAATACTTATTGTCATCCATAGGTGGGGTTGATCCCTCGAAGTTGAGTTTGATGACATTCGTTTCTTTTCAAGTTACTCCTAGGCTCTCCCATCATGTTTCTTTCCAGGTCATAGTGCAATCAATGGGGAAAAACATTTACCGAACAATGGTGGATGGAGGAGCCTCAACTTGGATAATTTGTATTTCTTGTTGGAAGTCCCTCGATTCTCCTAAGCTTTACATGTCTGTAACACTATTGAAAGAGTTCGATGGAAACATGTTCCAAACTCATGGAACAATCATCGACTTACCCATTGATTTAGGTGGAAAGAATTTTTTGTTGTTGTAGAAGTTGTCGACACACCTTTGCAGTATAATCTGTTACTTGGGTGTACTTAGTTCTATGAGATGACTCTATTCATCTCATCGATCTTTAGGGTCTTACACTTCCCTCATCAACAGAGAATAGTGATGATCAATCACCTTGCATTATGCACCCTAGACCTTGGATCCAATTTGGGATCAAATGTACCCTTTTTCGATGATACCACGCAGTATTACATGAACATTAGTGTGGGGATGTTCAAATATCCTTCCCTAATGGGTATATTTCCCCTTCCCCCACCATCTCCTACTGCACCTATTACTCCTATTAATATTATTTCTTCGTATACCGGTGGATCTCATGGCTCTTTTGATCCTTGGGTGGCACCTCATCCCAAGGATGTTGAATCATATGGAGTTTCCATTTCGCTCACAATAGTCGATATTTTCAATCCTATAATTCCGTCAACATATGCTAATACTGGTTAGAAAATCCATCCTCATATGGAGTGTGATCAACCTACTCCTCTTGTACAGTTTGTTGACTCTCCAAGTTCACATGACATCCTAGATTTTGAGTTTCCTTTAGAAGAGACCATCTTGGAAGTCATGGCTTCCATAGATAAGCCCAAGGAATATGAGGATCATTCCATCCTCCCTGATTTGAAACCCATGAGAGTTAGCATGATGAGTATTGACTCGAGACTGGGGACATTTGTTGGGGAATCCAGTAGACCTCCTAGTCTCAACCCTTTTTTGCCTCAGATTTATTTTTCGAAACTTGCCACTGAATTATCTGCTTCCCCTTCCATCGAAGATTCACATTTTATAACTCCTTCACATCTTGATGGGTCTTATCACAGAGCTTCCATTGCTCACCAAACCACTCATGATGAGTATCTTCAATCATAGAAATTTATTCCTATGTGGCATGGCCCCGACATGGCATGCCATATGATGTTGACATCGACCCATGAGTTCAATTGTTACAGAAATGATCCTTGGCCTAATCCTTGCAATGGGATGTACTTTGTGTAAAGCATCAATATGCGTAGTGCCTTGTACATAGGTGTGTAATGTGAGTGCCTTTTATTTTTCATATATCATATCCAAAAGAATCCAAAAATATTTTATTTTTTGAGATTTCACTATGCATTTGACCCCCCAAATCTAGTTTACATGTGTTGACAGGATTACAGGGATGTTTTTACAAAGATGGTGACTTCCACTAAATGTGAGTTACTTGTTTTCCAAACTGGAATATAGGGATAGGTTTTTCCCTACATTTCGTGTTTTGCATTATTAACCGTCCATTATGTAGTCACAATGCCTTAGGTTTGATCTCATCGGGTTGCAACATTAGCCACTCCATTTTTCACATCATAACCTGTTTGGTAGTTCCTACCCTTCATGGGAGCCTTGTTTAGTTCCCAGATTACTATTCGATGCCCATGCTGCATTTTCCCATAGGACTAAGCCCTTCTTCATTCCTAACATGACTCAATGATTGAGCCTTATTCTTATCTCTTCATCTATATTCTAGCCACATCCCATGGGGGTTACCAAAAAGGTTTTATTGTTTTTTAATGGTCGCTTATGAATTTTTTGCTTGATTCATGTTTTTCGCTACTATGTTGTTGTTTTCCCAGATCCTGTTTACCATTGTTGATGTATCCCTTGACCATCTACCTATTGCATTATTTTTCCTTCGTTTTTCATCCATATACACATGGAGAGAACATATGCTAAGAGTGGATCTCACTTTCCTATGCCATTGGCATTCATCTTTCTTAGGTTGGTTCCATGCACTTGGAACATAGGAGCATGTTGATGAGCCAGTCATTCTCTCTAGATGAGTATAATTTTATCTCTTTTTTGGACTCGTAAAAGGACATGAAAAAGGTACACATTGAGTATACTTGTTTCATTATTTCATGCTCATTAAACCATGAAAAACAAAAAACAAAAAAAAAGAGTGGGGGGTTTTTCACCATTGGTTTATTCTCAAAATGGTAGCGTCAATCCAATATCCCTTGAACATGGCACTTGTTTGATTCCTCACCACATAGTTTGGTTTTAGCTTTCCTAGGATCCATCCCAATAATATGAGTTAGAGATACTCCATCGACTGGTTACTCTTCCAGTCATTATGGAGTGTGCTTCAATACCTCCTGTGTTGTTGCACTATATTCATCTAGCTCTTATATCTTGCTGCCAAGTTATTTTTTTTCCATGCTACATGTTAAAGGGAATTTTGATCCTAATTCGACCATCTATTGTTTTGTTGACTTTCCAAGTCGGTAATCATTATGTCAATTATACTTAGTGATACTCTCTCTTCACATCATCTCTCATTGTATGTTTCATGTCGATTGATGGGGGATACATCAAGGCCCTCCTTCGATGGATATTTTTCTATTGACTTCAGCACATTATCTAGGAGAGGAATCTAGAAACTAGCTAGTACCTTATAGCTTGTAGTTCTTAGTGGTAGGCATCCTCATGATCGACAATGGATTTACATCATTGACCCTTGATCGATTGATTCTATGAGTGTTTGACATCAGATCCTTTATTCACATTCGCTAGATTGTACTAGGTACCTTGGGGTCCATATTCATCATCAGTAGGTCCCCTCACATATGCTAATAGTATACATCAATGCCTGGTCATCATACAGTTTCTACCATGCTCAACATCAAATCATTTATTCACATGTCGTAGATTCATACCATTGGGGTTTGGGTCGAATACCTTGGGTTTGGAGCCACATCATTCCGTTAGAGCATTCCTTCCCAACTTGTGATGGATTATATCACTTGTCTATTAGTACTTTCAAGACTTCACGAGAACTTTCCTCAATGCTCATTGTCTTCCTGATGCTTATATATTTTTGCGTACATCCACATTGTATTTTCTCATGGCCATGATCTCATTGGTGACATGGATCCATGGTGTATTCTTTCATGGTCATGGTATTGCATTTCACTTCTTGGACCCACAGTGTATTTTGTTGGCATTCATGCTTTGTTTCTCTTCGTAATTTGAGTATGTCTACCTAGGGGATGGTCTATATATGCTCTCATCCTTGATGTTTGATTGCAGTGCTTTGTTTCTCTTCGTAATTTGAGTATGTCTACCTAGGGGATGGTCTATATATGCTCTCATCCTTGATGTTTGATTGCAGGTACTCATTGGCTCCTTGATCTCTGAACTCCTTCCTTATGCAAATCGTCACCATGAATTTTCATAATGTATTTCGACCATCAATTCCTCTTTTCACCTCACACACTAGGGGGTATATGTTATACTTGTATTTTCCACAATAGTTTGTGCAAGCATGTTATTAGATGTTATGAAGCTAGAATTATATAATTGAGTAAAATTATCATAATTATTTCACAAGGAAATAATTACTTTTTCACAATTTCATAATTATGAAATAAGAATTATTCAATTTCATAATTATGAAATAAGAATTATTTCATAATTGAGAATAAACTCATAATAGAAAAGAAAGATCATAGTGATTTGGAAAAATCTCATAATTGAGCATGGAACTTGAGCAAAAAGCTCATAATAGAAAAAAAGTTCATAATAGGTTGGCAAAATCTCATAATTAAGCGTGAAACTTGTGCATGACTTTTAATTTCTTAGTTCACATGTCATCACGCCTATATATGACTTGTAATTGCTTAGTTCACATTTTATCAAGCTATCCATGACTTGTGTCCACCTATCCATGGTTTGTATTCACCTAATTCACATGTCATGAATCTTATCTCCAATATATTCTAAAATCCTATAAGAAGAGGCCAAATCAAGGAGATGGGGAGAGGAGTTTTGAGGGTGGTTATGCTGGAAAAATAGAGATAGAAGATCAAGAGGCAAAGGAGGAGCACCGGGAACCAGGAACAAGGAACTATGAGGAAAGCATTAACATTCAAGGAAGAAGATTTCGAATATTGGAGATGGAACTTCATATCTGCATTAGTCGAGATATACGAAGGACAACCTATAGTTCAAGTTATGCTATCCCTACCACTCTTTAGGTTAATTATGAGTCCATATTCTTAGTCATGAAAATCCATAGGAATATATCATTCTTTTTTTCTAGGATCAATAGGCAGATCCTAGGGAGATCTTTCCATCTCTCCTATGATATCCCTATGAGATTTAACCCATAACACCTTGTTGTAGTGTCTTGAGCATTATTTGTAGTGTGTTCATGTAATGTTTTGAATACACTATATGTCGCTTTACTCAACAAGTTATCGATTGCGGGATATGAGTTGTCAACCAAAACCACCAGTTCATGTGCTTCAGAGTATGCTTCTAAAGAATTTCTCCAAGATTTCAGTGACAATTGAATGATTATAATGATCAATGAAACCGTTGTTAGATTCAATGATGGTTTGCTTGCATATTTTTAATTCCATTCCACTGGTAACATAGGGTCAAGATCTCATTTCCATAATAGCTTCAAACCTACTTTATTTTTTGAAGTTGCAGGATCCAAATACTTATATTCTTTCATAAACTTGATTATGATATAACAATTTATGCCATCCTTGTTTCCCTCTTCCATAAGTTCCTTTTCTTTCTTGATAGAATTTTGATTCGTTACAAAGGAGTCCCCGATAGAAGGTCCATGTTCTCCAATTATGGAAAATATTTTTCCATTGTTTCATCCTGCTTTGATAATAAATTTGAGGATATTCTCTGCATACACCTATTATCCAATAAAAACTTTGTGATTAACCAACATAGTTTACAAGAATAAACCAGAAGTAACTGCGACTAATACACACATCACAAAAATGTCCCTAAGAACCATTTTTCTATTCCTTCCATGCCAATCATTTTATTTACTCTTTCATCAAATTTACTTTCCTTCTTCCAAATGTTGCTTCCTGCAACTCAAGAAACTCAAGAATGTACCCAGTCCAAAAGTCCTCTACTTGGAAATAATTGTTGGAGATATTAAACACACCTAGGATTTTCCTTTCATTTTATTTCCTAAGTTTATTTGGCTATGTTGAGGATCCCTTAGTCTGATATATTCTTCCATCATTGATAATATTCTTCCCTAGACAAGGGTGCCACATACCCCAGAGTCAATTATCAGTTACCATTCTATTAGACTAGTTGAGTGAATTGTTGCATGCCAACCTTGGATTTATCACCAAGTGTTGCATGATAAACTTGGGACCATCACCAATAATGCACACTTGCATTGGGATCATCACCAGTAAGGCACATTCCATATGTGTGAATAATCTTGTCCTCATTTCACTCCAGTTTGGCTAGTTAACTAACGACTGCATGGCTAGTTAACTAGGACTAGGTGGAAGTTGACTCCAGTGGCTGCCAGTGTTTGTCACATCTCTCTAGAACACTAATAATGCACATTATATTGGACAATATGGCAAGTTATAGATAATTTTTAAAGATTTCTTTACACCATTGCAATATTTCTAACGGTTTAAACGACTCTTCAAACAGAGTTACAGATCAAAAGATTTTCGCGTTCAAAGTTTGGTTAACCTAGCCAAGTCAGCAGGGGATGAGTCAGCATCTATACTGCTGACATCTGCATCAATACAGATGATTTCATCATCTATATAGTATGTGGAACATGCAAGAGGTGACACATGTCATGTTGACATCATCATGGTGACGTGGTAGCACCATAGGATGCCACGTGTCACTCATTTTTTGATTTTTCAGGTTGATCTATGGACCAATGAAAAAGCACCATGTGGTCGTCCGTACAATCATGTGGCATACTGTACGGTGATGTGGCAGGCTGATGTGGCAACGGATGTGGAATGTTGACATGGCAGGTGGTTGTGCAGGTGGTTGTATAGGTGGTTGTCATGGCCCAATGGTTGGTTGCCATGTGGCCTAATCATGGGATGCCAGGTGAATAATAAATGAAGGACCTGGAAATTTCTCTGGTGGACGTAGCCCACACTGGGTGAACTACATATATTTGTGTCTTCATTTTATTGTGTATATTTGTGTTTTATTTCTACATTTGTTTTATTTTATTGCTCCACGATCCTATTTTTCTAACAAGAAGTTATATAAAAGGTACTCCTTCTGAAAATATTTCTTGAACTACTTCCAAGTGATTTTGCTACCATTAATGTGCTCAACTTGCTTCAGCTAATCCCACCACATAAACAATTTCCCATGTAAATCGTATGTGGAAATTCTTTCTTCTAGGTTTGAGGAGTAGTTATGCAATTGAAAATACCCCCTGAGTCCAGGAAACCATGCTTCAACATCATATTCCTTTTCTCTTTCACCATCAAAGGATGGTGGCTTAATCTTCCTCAAACCTCCTTGCAAAGTTTCCAATTCACGCCTTCTTCTTTGGTGCATAACATGAGACACTTCTGGACTGCTTATGGAGTCTTTATATGCATAAAATTTCCTTATTGAGTAAGGTGGTAAGTGATTTCTATGAGTTCTTTTGACACTTATTTAATGAGAAACTCTTTTGTAGATACCTCTTCTTTCATGATATCTTTCTTCTCCCTCCTGGCTTAAGTCCGATCCATTCCTTGCTTGCCCATGAAACTGATTTAGGATTTGCAATACTTGAGCATTAATCTAATTATGTTCTCTCATCAACCTATCATTGTCTACTTTGTAACTCCGCATTTCTATTTTTAGGCGTCTCACAGTCTCTATTAAGGTTTCTTGTTCCCATCTTCTCCTGTGCCCATTTGATTCTGTCTCTGCATTACCAACAATGATATTTTGAACTTCATATTTTTTATCATCACTGGAGCTTCCCTCTCCTTCCTCCATTTCTTGAATATGCATTCTAATCTTGAACTAATATGGTTATACTCCCTAATTCTGCAAAATATGCAAGCAACAATTTTGTTGGAATTATTTGTATTATAATTTTTTTTCCAACCAATGCTACAGGTCCTTTTTCTACTCAATCCATGAAGAAATGTATCATCATTCTCCAAATTATAACAATTCAATGTTATTATCCTCTAAATCATCTTTCCAAAGACTATTCCCATGCCCCAATCTGATCTCTGAGATGAAATTTAGGGCTTCCACAAAAAGTCACTTGAAACCTTTTTGTGAAAACAAGATCTTGTAGCGACAATGGAATGGTTGTGTGACAATATTTCCGAATTATTCCACAGGGTCTTTAAACTGGTGAAACATTTGAATTCTGCACAGGTGCTTCCTTCAATCCACTTTCCTTGTGACCAGGGGCTTGAAACCACATGCTTATCCACTCTAAGTGATGTTCCTTTAACGCTTTTCTCTTTATTCTTCTACACAAGACCTCATTTGAAAATGTTCGCGGACTTGTTTACTTCTAGGCCCTTCACTCATCTAATAAACCCCTTTACCTTATCATGAGATCAGTGCTGGAACCTGGTCCTATGGAATTTGGAATTATTGCATTCTTCTGGGGTAATACTTCCCGAAGTACACTTCACCGAATTACTTATACTATCTCCACTAGTAGATTATATGGTTGAGATTTAATATCTGGTTGACTAAATGATCTTGGATTGTCCAAAGGCTTCAACAAAATTAATGTTCACGACTTAATCAGGTGTTGAGATGAACGATCTGTATTTATTTCGGGGCTTCAACACTCCAGTACTCTGGGATATTACAAATCTCAATTTGTTCAACTCCCTCATATTTACACTTGTTGATGTGCTTACGCCATCCTTCCACTACTTGATCTAATGGTTGAGGAAATTCTCAAAGGGATATTAGATCAATGGTCCACGTGATTTTTCTACTTCGTCCTTCGACTCTTTTTCTGGTAGAAAAAGATGGACATTCCCGGAGGCCATAATGCCAGAGATGACATGGCATGCTGATGTCACCTATGGTTATGTGGACCCATGGTATGTGTACCACATGTCACTCATAAATTGACATGTTGGGGTCTAAAAGGCATTGAATTCATGTGACACATGTCCCCATATGGAACCCCTACCATGTGGCATAAGACACATCATCAACAAAATGGATGGTCCACATTCCTTTGCTCCATATCTGACAGTCTTCATGATTTCGTGACTTCAGATTTGCACTTCATGGCTTCGACACTTCACAAATTTTTTGAGTCTTGAGTAATCTTTTAAGTGACAAATTTCTAGAGTCCCAAAACTTACGCTATCCTTTCACTCTTGATCTAACGGCTCAAATCACTCCCAAATTCTTCCGTCGATCTAATAGTTGGTGGGATTTGAAGGTTTTACAAGTTCAATATTTCATGCCTCTTTCGTGTCTCCAATAATTTTCAAAGTGGAGAAGTTCTAGAGTCCTGAAACTTATGCTATCCTTCCACTCCTAATCTAATGGCTCTCATCACTCCTGAATTCTTCCCTCGATCTAACAGTTGGCGGGATTTCTAGGTTTTATGACTTCAAGATTTCATGCCTATGTCATGTCTCCAATAATCGTCGTAGTGGAAAAGTTTCGGAGTCCTGAAACTTTCTATCTCCTACTTGGCTTCGATCAATGACTGATGATCTATTAGTTCGATCTGATGGCTCTGGTTATACTCGAAATTTCTCAATTATATCTGATGACCCTTGCTTATTTGGATCCCAATTTAACATTCACGATTCCATGATCCTTTACAAAGGATCTCTATTTGCATTGCACTGTAGATTCTATTTGATTTCTGCAATGCTCTTTCTACTCAGATTTTATTTCTTAATGAAAATACCATGTCCAACAGTTTCATCCCATACCATTCCGGTGTTTCAACCAAAATCTATGATACCAATCTGTAATGTACCCAACCACCCCTTGGATGGGCATGCTACCCCTTCATAACCTCTGATCAAAATTGAATTCGAATTCTGATACCATTTCATTATTGAATAATCATGAAAGAAACATGATAACAAGACTTGAAATAATAAAGATTCATGCTACAATATAAAGAATGTCTAAACATGCCATGCATATAAATTACCAACAATCATGCATGTTATAACACACAAATCTAAGAGACAATAATTCATACAGAGTGAAAGTAAATATACTGCAAAGAAGCACATGACAAAGAGCACTTATCTTAATCAAAAGGGTTCACCAAATGGATACATACCAAGGACATTCCACCCAACCGTAGACATTGTTTTTCCAAGTCTAAAAAACAATGTCACCCTCGAGCTAGGGCTATGAATCCATAAGGACGATTCCAGGGTGTCACTCAGTTTCCCCAAACCAGTCAACACTAAAGCTCTCACAGGTTCCTCAACACACAACAATCCAAAGTACACCAACTATTGGGTGCAGGCCATTTTTGAGGAAAAGGTATGGATTACCTTAGTCAATCATTTTCAGATCTTTCTTGGCTAAGAAAATATAGTCGGGAATGTCATCCGAGGTTTATAGCCTCAAAATATTCACTCAATCCACAAGCATTAATTACAAGGAATGAGATTGATTTATAATTTAAATATGTTGCAATATAAAATAAAATTAATAAAAGCTACTGGAATGTACATAGATTTTGCAATAAAGTAAACATGGAGATCAAAAGAGAAAAGTAACCAAGTCATAAATACACATGTATGAGGCATAATAAAAATCTGGTTTTATTTCATTATGAGATACCAAAAGTGTTTTTCTCTTTACAAAACCCCTGCGAGGGCATGTACCAAAGTCTAACTTAGATATCCCTGATGAGCACCATACAAAAAGGCTCCGACAACAAAGTAAAACTAAAATTAATAATCTGGATCAACTTTCCACAAACTGCTACCATTTTGACTCTGCAAGATATCCTTTATTAGCCATGAAAATTAATTCACAAATAGACAAGAATACACAAACTATCAAGTTTGAATCAACACCTCTAAAACAAGCATCTGAAAAGTGTGGTTCAATCTTGAACTTTGCTGTCTACAATAAGACAATGCTATCAACAAGAGAATTAGGCTTTCGAATAAACTTATAAATGAATGAAAAATGAAACTATCTCATGTAACTAAAGAACAAACCTTAGTCTTGTTTTCTTCTTCTATTCTCCTTTATCTCTTCCTCTCATTGAGATTTTATTCTTTCCCAATAAGTTGAAGTAGTTCAACTACTTTATTTAGTTAAGTTGTTTTAACTTAACTAATTAGTTTAGGAGAAATGAATAATAATGATATAATTAAGGTTCTTAATTAATAATAACTAAATAGGTGGGACCCCTTGTGACTCCCATCATTTCTTCATTTTAAATCATGAAATATAACACACAAAAGATAATCCTTTAGACCATATGCCACCCTTGTAACTCACTTGAATATCTTTTAAATTGGATATTTAAATATCAACAATAATTTATATCATATCAAAAAATAATATATATCCACACTATCCACAAAATGTCCAAAAATAACGATTGTTGTCCAAAATATGATGAAAACCATTAAACACTGTCCTGATCAACTAAATCACATAAAACATAATTTAAAAACCATATTTTCCACTTTGTGAGGCAATTTTCCTTTTTTCATCGTTGTCTCCCCTTGACTTTTCTTGGGTATCCCTTGGTTGATTAGACCCTTGGGGATGTATCTCGTTGATCACATGGGAGAAGTCATCCTTTAAATGAAGGCAGGAAGACACAAATTTAGAGGAATCAGTGGAGGGAGAAGAAGGGGAGGCAATTGCTTTTCCTTTGTCTTTCACAGGTTGGGAAATATCAATTTTTAATCTCTTACTGGTGTGTGAAGACTGAACTAGTGAAATAGCATGGGCAATTTGAACATTGGGATTAATAGGTGGTTGTAAAGGAAATGGCACAGTGGGCCAACCGCGGTGATGGGAGACAGGTTGGTGGAAAATTTATCATTGACCATCATTAGTGGGAACTTTGGGTTGCATTGATACATGTGGGGGAACGAGAATGCCGTGAAATATCTGAGGCTACTGGAAAGGGGGCCTTTCTGATTGAGGATGCAATATTCCATTGCCAACCAAATTAAAGAATCCATCTTGGAATAGTTGGTTCAACTCTTGTGGGTTAGCATCAAAATGAATTGAAAATATTAGCCTCCTATGACCTCGATTCCAATTTCACCTACCTCTGTTATTTTTTCCATGGCTTCGTCTACTGAAAAAACTCATCTTCTAGCAAAAATTTATCAGTTCTCAAATTCTTAGTAACACATACATGAAACTTTGTTTACATAAATCAAAAGTTGGCTCTAGGATTTACCACAAGACACATGTTCTTAGTAACACATACATGAAACTTTGTTTACATAAATCAAAAGTTGGCTCTAGGATTTACCACAAGACACATGGAATCCATCCAGAAGAATACCATTTATTAATTTCCATGCGAACAGGGAATTGATAGGGTAAATGGGAGTATGGAGGGTTTGTAATTAGCAAAAAATGATATCATGGATGGGAGGTAATATATGAATATTGTTCAAACAATTAATAAAACAATCAATTGTGTATTAAAACAATCCATAACATCAATCTTCAAATCTTTCCATATCAACTTCCTTTAATTTCCACATAGACTCCTCTTCGAAATAAATATCATCGAACATGGAATTGATAAGTGAAACTGGGATTGTGAAGGGGTTGTAATTAGCGAAAAATGGTAGAATGGGGGGGAAATAATACAAATACGTTTCAAGTGATATATCAAACATACCATCTCTGATGGAAATTTGCAATCAAACATCCTACTATTCAAATATTTAAAACTTAAACCATACTCTGTTTCCAAAACAACAACCAAAAACTGGTGTTTGCTTCATAAAAATGTTCACTAGCCTTAGAAATTGTATTACACAATTACCAATTTAATATGCCCATTTTTTTAAAAAATAATCATAATAACAATATTGTTTGTATATAACATATTTAAAAATGAACAACATCATAATCTCCATAGGAAATACAACCATAGTCTTGGATTGGACAGAGCACAACCATAATATCAACCTCAACAAAATTCTTAAAACCCACAGGGTCCCATGAAGTGCCCCAAAACAAATCTCTGTATGTAACCATAATCCAATCGAAGCACAATTTACCAAACCCCCTCATCATATTTCATTATGGTTTGTTTACTTATTCAAGCATCATACAATTATACACAAGTGTTTTTCATTATTACAATAGATCACAACTAGTATAACAATAATTTGAAACATTGCTATCGACTTCATGAGCTTCATATAAACAGTCTGTAACTTTTACATAAACAGATCACAACATAACAAGTGACCAATTAAAATCCATTCCCAAACCAAAATAGCACGAACAATGCTTCCATCAAAATCTGGGTAAGCAATTCTCTCATATTTTCATAGGGTTCACCACGCAACAGTGATAGTGAGGGCATAAGGAGGGATAACAACTGAGGTTTTGGCTGGGAAAAGGCACAGAAGGTTTAGTCCTTCATGATATTTCACTTAAACGTTCACAGAGTAGTGACCAAGGTGCGGGCACATGAACCATGAAACCATAACTCAAAATTTCGATGGGGTGTACAAATAACTCAAAGACATGAAGCGGTGAGGAGTCACGAATAGGGAAAAACCCAAAAAAATGAACTAGAGGTAGGGCAAGCCCGAGGTTCCAAACTTAATTATTTTCCATAACAAATAAATGCAAATAGTCATATACAGTAAAATACACCACACCATTCTTTCAACACCATGGCTCAAATACAACCACCACAGGAAAGAAAAACCTTGCAAATAACCAATACACAGTCCAAAATATTTCATAAAAGATTTCAAAATACACAATTCATGACCAAACAAGAGCCAACTATTGATTTAAAGTGTAGAGTGAATTCTCATGGATGGGAAATCAAGAAAACTCCATACACGTGAAAAATATTTCTTAGGGAGAAATGACCAAGTTGTATACCTCCTCCATGACCGAGCAAAGCGGAGGAGCAAAAAATATTAGAGAAAAATTTAAATAATGACTAGGGTGGTAGGCTCGAGGCGAGTTTGAGTGATGTGCATTTACTGCATGTCTCTTCTTCCTTCATATTTTCATTAATGGGTTAGTACGAGCCAATCCCACTAGCCATCCCGCCACACCAGTAACATTCAAAACCATCAATACAAACCAAATATTCCAAATTTTTCCATGTTATAATTTTCAAAGTGTGCGATATTCCAATTTCCAAAGTGTGCCACCCCTTGCCACTATCCATATTTCTCATATGAAAACTTTCTAGGAACACAATCAATTTGAAATTTAAACCAATGTGCATAACAATAGTATCAAGGGTCAAGGTGATCACCTAACTTCGCTATGAACAATATACTATATCAAAATTAAAATTGGAGTGTAATTCTTTCATCAAAAAGGCAGCATAATCATATTTTGTGAGAGGTAATGAAGATCACATTATTTCCTGTTTTAATCATCATAATTCCTTATCACAAGCATTTTAACCATGATTTGAAGCGAATAAGTTATAGAAATTGTGTTGCAACCAATACATAGGCAAACAAAATATAAGTTATGCTCCTCCATCATAGTTCCATAAGTCAAACAAGGGGTCCGACCTATAAGTATATTATTAATATAATTAAATAATAAAGCTTGGAAATAATTTGCGAG
>CBVK0101008814.1:0-14416 GCA_900067695.1 Picea abies
TCTAATATGCCCCAATTAAGTGGTAATGAGCCAATATTAGGGCTTAACACCTAGGATATCAACTCCTTGGGCCCTTGGGCCTCCAAAAAATTTAACAAGAATTTCTTAAGTAGTACTCCAGTATTTCGATAACCAATATGTGTTGGGATCCATGACATAAAATTTAATGCCTTGTGCACAATTTCCTCAACTTGCACTCAAACTTTATGAAATATCATTTTCATTATAAATCCTTTGATTTCTATTTCCCTTGTGCATGTATAATAATTTATTTTTCCTCGATTTGGTTGACCAGGACCAAAGCCTTCATTCCATGCTTCTGAGCTTATTTGCACCCTTATATTTTAGAAAAAAGTGATTTCTTAGTTACAAACTCTTGTTGATGTTTCTCTAGTTGGCAGCATCGGGCGAACATTCTCCCAGATTGGTCATGTTGATTTGAAAAAGGGAGAATGACATATTCACTCACGGGGCCATGTTGATTTGGATAGTGGTGAATGGCCTGGGGGTAGTATTTCTCCTATTATTCATGTTGATATGACGATGAGTGAAAAATACTCGATATTCTCTCATATTTCTTGCTCCATGATGGAGTGATCTATTTTTTATAGGGAAGGTATCTTTTGGAGTGCTTTTTGGGCGCTTTAAGTGCAAGTTACAGGTCTTCCATTAGTGTGAGCTACATGAGTATTGAAGTTGAGCTCTAGATCTATTTTAGGTGCAAATATGTGGTGCATTCCAACAAGATCCAAGTCTGTCTTAGAGAAATCCTTCAAGACTATTTTGAAGTAAATCACATGTGTATCTATGTTGAGATTCATGTGTAATATTAGAGCTATTTTGGCCAAATTTTTAGACCAGTCTTAAGGGAAAATAAACGAAGGTTGAAGATTATATTTTGGGTACTATTTTGGTGAAGGTTTCAAGTTTGTTTCTATGTGAATTTTAGGAAGAATATTAGATTTATTTTAGTTTGAGTTTCATAATAAAGAGGTTGAATAATATGGATAAAGGATAATCAAGAACCACTCTTTGATATGTTATATTTGGGACTTCAGTGTACATTCTATAGACCTCTTTAATAAGTTGAAGTAGTGCCTACGTGGGACTGTTTAGAAGCTGAAGAAAATGACCAAGGGACATTATCCAAGCAATGATAGTATATCCAAAAGGGATCTTGGATCTAGTGCACTCAGATGTATGTGGACCGATGATATTATCATACTTTATCTTGGAAGACACAGATATACTTCATGAAGACAAAGAATGAAGTTTTCAGTCAGTTCCAGGAGTTCAAGGCTAAGACAGAGAACTTGACGGGGAAGAATATTAGGGTTTTAAGGACAGATAATGGAGCAGAGTATACTTCCAATGACTTCAGTGATTTTTGCAAGGAAGCAGGGATGAAGAGGGATTTGATAGTTCCTTACAACCCTTAGTATAATGGTGTTGTAGAAAGGAAGAATAGGTCCATTAGGGAGGTTTTCAAGTCCATTATTCATGATAAGAATTTACCCATGTTCTTATGGGGAGAGGAATACATCACATCAATTTATGTTCAGAACAAAATTCCTCACTGGAAATTGGGAGATAAGACTCATGCGGAGGCATTCACAGGAGTGAATACAAAGGTCATCTATTTGAGGATCTTTGGTTATACAATATACATCCATGTGCCCAAGGAGAAGAGGACAAAGTTAGAACCTTCTGGAAATAAGCATAATTTTATGGGATATAATGAGACTTTGAAGGCCTATGGAATCTACATTCCAAGACAATGTTAGATTGAGGTTAGTCATAATGTTACTTTTGATGAAGAGGTAGCCTTCATAAGGTCTAGAGAGTATCATATGGATGTTGATAGTGAGGAGAAGGAGGATCTAAAGGATGAGGGTACAGATCCCTCTAGTCCAGTTGTTCATCCTTCATACTATCAGAAGGAGTCAATAGAACTAGCAAAGCTAGTGGATCTACCTAGAGATGTTGTTGTGATCAGGAAGAGTCCAACATGGCTTCGTGACACTTTGCAAGATGAAAATGGGCATGCATATCCCAGTGGTACTTTAAGGGAAAGAAAATTACCTCATAGGTTCTCGATTTATCTGGAATTGATCACTCACATCATTGATTCTGAACCTTCTAGTTATGAGGAGGTAGTAGGCCAACATGTTTGAAAGGATGCCATGATATAAGAGTATCAGTCCATCGTGAAGAATGATGTGTGGGAGATAGTTTCGATACTAAAGGGGAAGTGGGTGGTGAATTCCAAGTGGATCTATAAGATCAAGCATGCAACAGATGGAAGCATTGATAAGTACAAAGTGTGGTTTGTAGCGAGAGGATTCTCTCAGAAAGAGGGAGTGTATTATGAGGAGACTTTTGTTCCAGTCGCCATGTATACTTCCATCAGGACTATTATTTATATTTCTTCACTTATGGTTTGGAGATTACATCAGATGGATGTGAAGACTGTGTTCCTAAACGATGTGATTGAGGAAGAATTGTATATAGAGCAACCTCATGGATTTGTGATTGGATCCTTTATGTACCTGGTTAACACCATGCCATATATTTTCTTTGTATTTTATGTTTGATTCGAGGCACTTCTATTGGGTTGTAGAAAATCATTTGTTGAGGTACCTGCATGGTACATTTGGATATGGTCTGAAATATGTATCAGGTAGTGAAGTAAGGTTGCAGGGATATATTGATTCTATCTAGGTAGGGAGTGTAGTGGATAGAAAGAGAACCTTGGGGTGCTTCTTCATCTTAGGATCAGCTATGATATCCTTGTTTAGAAGGAATAATACTTATGTAGCGCTCAACACAATAAAAGTAGAGTATATCGCAACCATTGTCACAAGTTGCAAAGCAGTATGGCTTCAGAAGCTTCTTATGGGACTATTTGATCAGGAGTTAGAGATGGCATTAATACATTGTGATAATCAAAGTTGTTTCAATGATCCACGAGGATCCAAGAATGATCATAGAGGTCCAAAAAAATATGGAATATCCACAGAGATCCAAAATGGTTCAGTAATGCTTAAAATTAGACCATCCCAAATTCTCTCTAAATGCCATCAATGTGAATAGGTCATCATCATATTTCCAATGGTTCAAATGGAAAGTCAAACAAAGTTCGTATGAAAAAGATATAAGTAGTTAAAGTTACAGTCAACCAAGTCAAAGGTCAAGTTCATGGGAAACAATAGGTGACACATGTCACCACTACAAGGGTGACATGTGGCACATGGTTATCGATAGTTGATTGAGAAGATCGTACCTCCAGGTGGACGAATTGTAGGTTGAGAAGTGGGCACAAGTGGCAGCCTCCCATTGGCCAATATTGGTTATATTTATGTAAAAGTTATGGAGTCAATGGGGATTGAACCCGCGACCTCCATGACCTCCCAAGAATTAACAAATCCTTTCATCCCAACAGGCCACACAATGGTTCTTAACATGTCTATGGTAAATATTGTATTTAAATTTACAATAAACTTGTAATGGGTGGCCAAAGGGATAAGGTTCTAATCCCTCGACCCTTGGATCTTGGTATATACCTTACCATATCACCAACACATGTTGTGGAAGGGCTAATGGATATATCATACCGTGCATAGGTTTTCAAACTATATATATATCCGCATGAGTTTTGAACCATATGACAATTGTTTACCAACAAAAGGGGCGTGAATATATGGTGGTTGATGGGGATTGAACCCCCCGACCTACCATATAATATACAACAAACTTAACCATAAAGCTATGTGTGCGGGTTTGGTTATGAAACCAACCACCTTATAGTTATTTCCAACCATAAATATCGAAGATGGGTTATGGGTTCTCACCCTATTTAATGGAAATGTGGATTGAGGTTGGATATACAATCAATATAGAGTGGCCTCGTAATTTGTTCCCAAGGGTACACAAGTTTTGAGGTTACACCATAAAGCGTTGAAAGGGGTACCTTAATGGATTTTCGAGAACTTATATGCATTTTGCACAATTTTTCACCAGGAATCCAACAATGCACTCCATTTTTTCATTTGATCAATATTTAAAAAGGTCATTGTAAAATGAAAGTATTTGAGCATTTAATAAAATAAGGTCTCTATTGGAAGTGAACCCGGAGAGGTATCCCAAATTGGGTGAACTCAATTTTTCCAACTTGTGTATGTGATTATATTGTTGTTGTTCATTTCAAGTTTGATTATTTGCAAGTTAATTATTATTAAAGTGGATTTGGTTACATAAGTTATTCACATGGAATTTGCAAACAGTCAAGTGATCATTTTATTTCAAGAATTCGGTAGATATTTATGTGTATTTTTAAATTATCAACATCTAAGGATTTTTTGGATCAAGTTGGTATCAGAGAAGGTTTGACAAGTACTTTTCAAGTGAATGCCTACAAGATCCAAACTCAAACTTGGTAAAGAAAAACTTGCAAGTTATAATTCTGAAATTGGAAAGAGATTTCAATGACATAAGATGGCTTCTGAAAAAGGAGAAGAAGAACATTAGCCCATGAGTCATGAAGAGATCAGATCTATGCTTCAATCATTGAAATAAATGATAGATGAGTTAGAAAGAAGAATTTAAAAACATGTAAGTGGACAATATTTGGTAAAAGGAGAAGGAGGATGTGAAGGTGGTGGAGCTTTAGAGCCCCCTTCCCCTTCCTCCTCCTCGTCATCACTTTCTTCTAAAGAAAGTAAAATTCCTCTCATCCAAACAAGTCCTATAAGGAGTTTGAGCATAATCTGCCATTACTAAAATTGGATGTTAAATTCAAGTTTCCAGCCTATGATGGAGAATTGAATGTCGAGAAACTAGACAATTGGATCAAGCATATAGAGGTATATTACAGGGTTTAAAATATCATGGAAAAGGCTACAAATATACAGTTAGTTTCTCTTCGACTAAGGGGAAATTCCTTAATATGGTGGGAGTGTAAGATGCAAGTTGATCTTGTTCAAATGGCTAAAGTAATCTCTTCTTGGGGAAAGTTTACTAAGGCTATAAGAAAAAAATTGTATCCACTGGAACATACACAAACAAAAATGATCAAGTGGAAACATCTAAGACAGGCTAAAGGCCAGAATATTTAGGCATATACATAGAAATTCAAAATGAAGGCATTATCCATAGGAATTCCATTGTATACTCATGAAACTCGTTTGAAGTATATTGGTGGCATGCACTCATATATTCTTCACACTATTCTAATGTTTATCCCTACTAACATTGATAAGGTGTCAATAAAAGCTACACATCTAGAGGCTAGTAGGGGTAAGCATGGGAGCAAAGATAAGAAGCCATTCAATTTTGAGAAGAAACTGAAAGGTAAATGGAAGAGTATGAAATCAAGCCACAATGAAGCTATTTGAGGGAAGACATGCATGTTCCCAATGTAAAAAAAAAGGACATGAGGAATCATAGTGTTGGAAGCTGTATTTAGAATTACAATCAAAGAAATTCAAGGATAAAGGGAAGAAGAAGATTGTTGCATCAGTTCATCAGGATCTAGGATCGGATTTTGGAGATGAATCCAATATCATGGTCATAGGAAGCAAATATATATCAACTATCAGTTCAAATTCTTTAGTTCAATCTGCCAAGATGGAAAGTGATATTGATTAGAAGAAAAGGAGTGATATTTTTCATGCCAGAGATATAGTCAAGCATACTAAGGTAGATAGTTTATTCGATAGTGGATCTCAAGTTAACCTAATATCTGAATCAATTGTTAAGAATATGGGATTGAATATGACACCTCACAAAAATACATATCCATTAGGTTGGGTGTGTGACAATTCTAAGTTGTGAATAACAAAGAAATGTAAGATCAGGCTTGCAATTATAGCTAATTTCTTTGATAAGGTTGAGTTAGATGTTGTGCCTCTTGACATTTGCGACATTGTCTTGGGTAGTCCATATCTATTTGATAGGAAGGTTGTTTTTTATCGAGAAGAAAAAAATAGCACCTTAAGGATGGGGTTGAATATATTGTCATTGATCATCGCATAAAAGCTAATGTTTCTTTAGTGAGCACAGGAAAAATGAAGACACTCGTGATCACAAGTAAATATTGTGTTCTCATGATAGTGAACATAAAGAAGAGGATAAAACATATGCTTTAGAAGGTTGTGATCCAAATAATAAACATGATTATATCAACATCATATATAATTATGATAAGTTGTTTCAAGAACCTACAGGGTTGCCTCCCAAAAGAGAAGCTAAACATGAAATATGTTTGCAACAATATGCTCTTGTTCCAAACATTGGAATTTACAGGTCATTATTAATCAAGAATGCAGAAATAAAGAATCAAGTTTAGGAGCTTCCTAATAAAGGAATCACCATACCAAGTTCCTCTCTGTGTAGTTCTTCTATTGTTTTAGTTCCAAATAAATATGGCATGTGGAGGATGTGTATTTATTTTTTATCCATGAACAAGATTACGGGAAATAATTGTTATCCTCTTGATCTGAAAAGATCTTTTAAATGACAATGGTTGAGTTATTATGCATGTGTTAACATTACCATTTAGGAAACTAATGAAAGAGGAAGAAATATGAAAAACATATAAACATATACAGATCTTAACATAAGCATGAAGAACAAAAAACCATAAAATTCCAAAGTGATAACGGAGTTCGGCAATCTCGCCTACGTCTTCGGGCCTTTGTCTCAATGGGTAAGGCTTTCTTATTTCTGTTCAAATATTTAAAAATACATCCCAAAATTGAAAAAAAGGTTACAAACTGATCTGGTCTTGTTCTAACAGATCTCTGGAACCCAACAAAACTGACGGCACTGAAATCGGATGATCGGAGCTCCCAGAAATGGCCCGCAAAGGTGCTCTCCTCAACAGCTTCCCTGCATAAAAATGGCTTTGGCTTGAAAAATATTCAACATAAACTTTCTATAAACCTCCTCATGGATTCAAGAATCCCTATTTTATATAGATCTGAAGTTGGTAACCATCTCCCAACTCCCCCCCATATCTGGCCTCAAAAAGGACCCAATATCCCCCCAAAATGACCAAAATCTCCAAAATTTGTTGAATAATACCAATAAAAATCACTATCATATAGTATTAAACCCACTTCTGAGAAATATTAGGGCACAACCCCATATTATCTGGCTCCTGATTGTAATAGGCACATCCATGTGGTGAGGCGCTAACATCTATGTGCTGTCCCACTTGAGTCCCAGCTCCCAGTGGTATTTGTGCATCCCTGAAACCTTGGGCTAGCATCCACGCGCAAGGATAATAGTTAGGCCCCATGAAAGTGTATCTCATGATCTAGTGCCTTGGGCCATGTGGCCATCCCCCAAACTCCACGCATATGCTAGTTCATTCGTCCTGGATCCTAGCCTGTGGTCAGAAAGGGCTGGCCCCGACTGACCAGGGCTAACCCCCATTCTCTACCTCTATCAACACATATCCATAAGGCATCGAATATCCAAAAAGAAACAACCATACCCCGAATGGTTAGAACCTGTGCTTAGATCATTGGTTGCCTAGGAGGCTAGGGGTTCAATCCCCAGGGACTGCAACAAAATTTTATCCAGTCGTCCTTGGGCATCTGTAGGGTTCCACGTGGCACCACCTGATTGGGCCACATGGCGACCCAGGATTGGACCACATCATGAATTCCATATGCACAGTCACCCCAATTTCCCAGTCACTATTTTCCACATGTTGTACATACGTCGTATGGGCGTTCCACATGTCACCCTTGCAGTGGTGACATGTGTCATCCCCGGATTGGCCCACCTATGATGTAGTTCCCCCACATCAACAGGGTCTGCTGACCTCCCGGTCTCTATATATTCTCAATATTCAAGCTGGAGTAGCTCTTCAATTCCCTGCTGGAATCTTCAGGAAATGTCCACAAGTCCTTTTCATGAAACTCCGCCATGATAACAAGCACTAGGCACAAGCTCCTCTCACGCGACCACTGGCTGTAACCACGAGCCTAGCCCAAAAGGCGTTTTTCGATTTTGCGTGTCGGGTCTTTGCATGTGAATAACCTCGATTCTCCCAACCTAGAAAACCCCGACGGGAGTTTAGAATGTACTAGCTCCTCCCTTATCTTCCCTCAATGTGACCTCCGATCGTGACCTGGGGCTCAAATCTCAAGCGCATCGAGATTTCGTGTATCGGGAACTCCTAATATAATTAGATCTATGGTCCACGATATTCCTTCGATCGACAACTATGATCAAGTCATGATTTCACATTTCATGACTTTGGAGGTTGGTTTAAGTCTGTTCTCCCAATCCCCGATTTCCTGATATTTGTGAGAATCAGATCGACGACTCATGACTCTCTTTGATCGACGACTGTAATCAAGTCATGATTTCGCGTTTCGCGTCTTTGGGAGTCTCCTTACCTTCGTTCTCTCAATATATGATATCGCGATGGTGCTAGATCGACGATCCATGATCTTTCTGGATCCAATGGATCAAATCAAGTCAGAATTTCACCTTTCACTCCTTTACCTCTTATGGAGTTCCTTCAACACTTAGCTGAATTCTAAATTTGTGCACTCCTTGCAACATATTCCTATGCAAGACTTGGTTCTTGCAGATGATTGTGCATGCCTTGCAACAGTCGCTTCACACTCCTTGCAAAGGGGAAGTTTCATGATATCTCTTCTGAGCTTCAAAATTGAAATAGATCCCGTCACACACTCCTTGCGTTCGATGTGCACACCTTGCAATCACTCAACAAAAGAGAAACAATTGAAACTTATACTAACAGTCATAGTTTCATCCATTCATAACAAAATTCATTCATTTATGAAAACATAATAATAGAGAATTACCAACAGTAACAGTGCTATGCATTTGAGTCAATTTTCCTCTGTCATATTCATTCAAAATTAAATGGCTACAACTAATATCAAAACAATAACTTAAAACTCAGAAAATTCGTACTAACTCAAAACAACCTCATTTGGGTGTACAAAACCTCAATTTATCTTAGAGGGTACTTAGGGTTCCCCCCGACTACTCGTATACTCGAGAAGGAACCTAACTGCTACCTAAGTTCGGTTACATTCAAAGCTAGGAGTGAAAACTCCCAGATCACTCGTGATCACCAGCTTACAAGAATTTGATCTTCTTCCATTTTTCCAATCAGCTCCAAAAGATTCGCAGTAACTCCCAGCGTTTCAGATTCTGAAATGATCCCCAGGCACTAAGTTGTCCTGCCACGTGTGCTCGCTGATGATGCTCCTGCATCATACTCCCCTGTACAAAAATTTATGGACTCCTGTCCATGAGCTCCTACACTGACTTTCCATGCTTCTGGATATCAGCTTCATTTTCCCAACCAACATATTCTATTGGGTGTCCCTTCCACTTGACCAGATATTCAAGATGGGTCTTCCTCCTCATCTTTTTGAAAATCCTCTAATCAATGATCTTCTCCATCTGTGGTTTTTCTACTATAGGCATTTGTTTCTCCAATTGAATATTCTCTTGAACTTCTGATCCCTCTAAGTCATATTCCCTGTAAGTGTACAGGTCTGAAACGTTGAATATGGGTGATATGCCCACATCATCTAGAAGCTCAATGGCATAGGTTTTTGCACCAAACTTCCTTAATATCTTACATGGCCCTATCTTCTTCATATTCAAATTGTTATATGTTCCACTAGGGAACCTTTCTTTCCCGAGATGTGCCAGAACCTAATATCCTACCTCAAATTGAAGTTCTTTGTGCTTGTACTCTTGGCTAGAGTTCTGTAATTGTCCTCTGATATGTCTATGGAGATTTTTCATTTCTGCGGAAAAATATTCTACTCCAGCACTTATGATCTCATTTTGTTCTAAGTCTCTCAAATTAAATACTCCCTTGGGTTGAACTCCATACAATATTTGGAATGGGCTCTTTCCATTGCTTTTGTTTGGTGAGTCATTGTATGCAAATTCTGATTGTGGCAGAATTTGATCCCATTGGTTATGATGCTCAGTGACCAGACTCCTCAACAAGTTTTCTAAACTTTTGTTTAACACCTCAGTCTATCTAGTTGTCTAAGGATGATAAGTTGAGATAAAGGACAGATCCATCCCCAAATTCTTTCACAGTGTTCTCCAAAAATGACCAACAAATTATGTGTCTCTATTCAAGACAATGCTTCTGGGTAGGCCGGGAAGTCTCACAACTTCCTTGAAAAACAGATTTGCAACATGTGTTTCATCATTGGTCTTTCAGCATGGGATAAAGTGTTCCATCTTTGAAAATCTATCCACCAACACAAATATGGAATCACATCCTCTTTGCATTCTTGGTATTCCTAACACAAAATCCATGCTTATCGCATCCCAAGGCCTCTCTGGTATTGACAATGGTTGATACAATCCAGTGTTATTTCATTTACCTTTTGCATGTTGGCATATTCTACATATATTCACAAATTTCATCACTTTTGTCCTCATACCTAGCCAATAGTATGAGCTTCTCAACTATGCGAATGTTTTATTGTGGTTGAAATGTCCATCCAATCCTCCACTATGCTTCTCCTTCAAAAGGTTGTCCCTCATTGAAAATTTTGGTATGCATAATTGATTTCCCTTGAACAACAATCCCTCTTGAATCATATACTCTGTCCATTGGCTCATATCCCTCAACACATGATTCATGCATGCTTTGTATGCCTCCTTGAATTCTGGATCATTACTGTACATTTCCTTAAGGTGTTCAAACCCCAAGGTCTTCACCTAAAATTCCTGCAGAATCAAACATCTCCTGCTCAATGAATCAACAACTTTGTTATCATTCCCAACAATATGTTTTATGACAAAAGTAAAATTCTACATAAACTCAATCCACTTTGCATGCTTATGATTTAATTTTTCCTATCTGGTTAGGAATTGTAAATCTTGGTTATCATTGTACAAGACAAATTCCTGTGGGACAAGTTAATGTATCCACTTCTTCAGGGCTTGAATTATGGCATAAAATTTCTTATCATATGTGGAGTATTTTCTCTTAGTCTCATTCATCTTCTCACTGAAATAGGCAACCGGTCTATTATCCTGGCTTAAAACTGCTCCAATTGCAACTCCACTTGCATCACATCTTACCTGAAATGTTTTCCCAAAATTAGGTAAGACCAGAATTGGTCACTTTGTTATTTTCTTCTTCAGAGTATTGAAGCTCCTCTCGGCCTCCTCTGTCCATTTAAAAGACTTGTGCTTCTTCTTCACTATATCAATCATTGGTGCACAAATTCCACTGAAGTCTCTGATGAAATTTCTATAGAAACTTGCGAATCCATGGAAGCTTCTTACCTCAAACACGCTTCTTGGTGAAGGCCATTCTTTGATTTCTTTCACCTTTTCTGGATCCATCTTTAGTTCATTTGAAGAGATCACAAAATCCAAGTAAATGATCTATGTCTTCATAAAAGAGGACTTCTTCAAATTTATCAGTAGCTTCTCCTATTGTAGTATCCTCATCACTAGTGTCAGGTGTCTCAAATGCTTCTCTTTAGTCTTGCTAAATATTAACATATCATCCAGATATACAACTACACATTTTCCAATGAAATCTTTCATTATTTCATTCATCAACCTCATAAAAGTACTCGAGGCATTTGTTAAGCCAAATGGCATAACAAGCCATTCATACAAACCTTCATTTTTCTTAAAGGTTGTCTGCCATTCATCACCTTCTCTCATTCGTATCTGGTCATATCCACTTTTCAAATCTATCTTAGAAAATAAGTTTGCTCCACTTAGACAGTCCATTAAATCATCCATTCTTGGAAAAGGAAATCTATACTTGATGGTGATTTTGTTAATGGCTCTTGATTCTGTACACATTCTCCATCCTTCATCCTTCTTTGGGCTCAACATAGTTGTTACTAAGCATGGACTCAAGCTCTCTCTAATCAACCCCTTCTCTAACAACTCATGGACTTGATTCTTTACCTCCTCATTCTCTCGAGGTGTCAATCTGTACGCTGCTTTGTTTACCAGACTTGATCCTGGTATTAAATTGATATGATGGCTAATACTTTTGATGGGTGGAAATGAGTTAGGCAACTCATCCACCACTATGTTAGCAAAATTATCCAACAATTCCTGAATTTCTTCAGGAAAATCATCCATTGTAGTACTTATAAGGAAATATCTAGGTTTCATCACCACAACAAACTGCATCTCTTGTCCTTTCTTGACTTCTTTTAGGAGTTCCTTCCTTCTCATGAGAAGTATGCTTGTGTTGGCTTCCTCTTTCACTTTCTTTTCCTCTATTGGCAACAACATGTGTGTCCTACCATTCTTCTCCAATTTGTATGTATTCTTCCTTCCATCATGAATGACATTCCTGTCAAACTTCCATGGTCTTCCCAACAAAATATGGCATACATCCATGGGAATTACATCACAAAGAATTTCCTCTTTATACCCTCCTATTTTAAATCCAACCAAACATTGTTTAGTAATTGTTACCTGGTGTCCTTTCTGCAACCATGAGACTTTGCATGGCTTCGTATGTGCACTTGTATCTAGCTTTAATTTCTCCACCATCTCTGTGGATACTAAGTTTTCAGTACTCCCAATGTCAATTATCACCTTGCAGACTTTGTCCTTAGTCTTGGAAGCTGTCCTGAAGAGATCGTTTCTCTGCACTAGCTTCTCAACTTCTGTCTCTGGTTTTAAGAGAATTTTTCTCAACATCAGGGATGTTCCATCCTCTGCTCCTTCTGCTTCAACATTTCTTCTCTGTGCTTCCAAAATTTGAGTTTCACCTTCTCCTTATTTCTTTCTATCAAGACATTCCCAAGAATTATGTCCTACCTTTCCACAGGTGTAACATCTCACTTCTCCTCCTCTTCCTCTTCCTCTTACTCTGGAAGAACTTCTTCCACAATATTGTCTTCCTCAGTAACTTCCTCCTCTTTCCGAGTGACTATGTAGTTTTTCAGTCTCATCTTTGGATTTTTGTGCTTTGTCATGGGCAACTCCCTTGCATTTATTAGGGACTGGGCTTCTACCTCTACCTCATTGATTTTTTTTTTCTAGCCAACTTCTCCTCTTCCTTCAGTGCAAACTGATAAGAATCCTCCACATTCCTTATTGACATCATGTTGATCTCATCCTGGATTTCATACCTCAAGCCATTTATATACCTCACAACATTTTCTTCATCTTATAGAACTCCTATGTGTACTCTTTAATTGTCATACCCTTCTGTCTCAAGTTCTGCAGCTTTCTGAATAGATTGATCTGGTAATATTTGGGCATGAATTTAGCCTCAACTTGGCTACCATTATGTCCCAATTATTTATCTTTTGTTTTTCCTTACTTCTCCTCTTAGCCTGTAGTTCATCCCACCATAGTGTTGCATGTCCCTTTAGTATGGTGACAACATGTCTCACCCTTTTCTCCTCATCGATGTCTTCATATTTGAAATATTTGTCCATGGATCTTATCCAATCCAGCAGTTCTTCAACATCCAAATTGCCTTTGTACATTGGGACCTCTATCTTGGCTCTAGCTCCCAATCTGACAATTTCTCTTAGCAAGCGTTCTTTAGAAAGATTCCCTCCTGCATCTTCTTCAACTTCTACTTCTTCACTCTCTACATCGTTGATGTCTCTAGCATCAAGTGCTCTTCTTTGTGCTTCCTCCATCGCCTCCAATCTTGCATGAAGTTCTTGCATTTCCCTTTCCACAATCCGATTCACTAAAGGTTGTTCCACTCATCTCCTCGATGGAATTATGTCGACTGTATCTCACACGCAGAGTGTGGATTTGAGTTCTATCATCTCCTTTATCTCCTTCACCTGAAATCTTCAAACGAAAATCCAGCTCTTATACCACTTGATGCAGTTCCCCCACCTCAGCAGGGTTTGATGACCTCCTGGTCTCTAGATCTTCTCAATCTTCGAGCTGGAGTAGATCTTTGATTCCCAACTGGAATATTCAAGAAATTTCCACAGGTCCTTTTCATGAAACTTCACTGTGTGAACAAGCACCAGGCGCAACCTCCTCTCATGCGACCACTGGATGTAACCACGAGCCTATCCCAAAAGGAATTTCACGATTTCACATGTCGGGTCTTTGCGTGTGAATCACCCCGATTCTCCCAACTTTTGAAACCCCGATGGGATTTTGGCGTGTACTATCTCCTCCCTTATCTTCCCTCAATGTGACCTCCAGTCATGACCCAGGGCTCAACTCTCAAGCACATCAGGATTTCGTGTATCGGGAATGTTGAAATTCTGAGGTCCTATGAGGCTACCATCTAAGGTCTGTCCTTGACCTTAGTATGGCTCTAAGTTTCAACTGTATGGCTGTCTTCTTTTGTTGTTTTAGGACAACAAACAGTCATCCCACTTTCTACTCAATGTTTTATAGGTTAAGTGCTCTTTTAAGGTGC
>CBVK0101008823.1:0-16063 GCA_900067695.1 Picea abies
CAAGAGATATTTGAACTCTCCATCCTTGCCCCTTCCTTCCACCCAAGAATATACGAGAGATAATAAAACTTTACATTAAATCTTCACCATCAACCAATCATTACATAGAACTTGATAATGATTCCTGAGACTTCTTCAATTTCTGCAATTCTGCAATTCTTGGAGTACTCTGATCCTGTAGATAATATTACTCAATGTATTCTCTGAAACTCCTCTAATTTTCACTCCTTGAATCCTCCCTAAAAATAGGTTATAGAAAGAATGGTAGACTTTATTCAATTCTGGTCTATTCAGGAGAGTGAACTTGCATAGAATGCCCCGCGCTCAATAATTAACATCCAATTATGAAACTCACACATAAGAAACTAAAGTTCGTAATATTTCCAGTGAAATTTGTCCCACTTCATTTGGATTCTCTATGAAGAAGTTATGACTGTTTTACCTGGAACACTTGTTTATTGACTAGCTTCAGGACTGGTCACAAACCCTATCTTCCACAGAGTGTATCTCCATAATTATAGTGAATAAAGAGATAAAAATTTTACCAGAGGTACCTTGATATGTCTTCTCAATACCGTAGCGATTTCACCATCTGAATCCTTCTAGAAAAAACTTTATAGAAAAAATGGTAAGATGACCTGAAAATAACATATTTTAGAACACATAATCAAAAGACTTTTTCCTTCCTTGAAATCTGGCCTTATTTTCTTCTTATTTCCTCTGAAATTAAAATTGTATCAAATTAATGTATAATGATGTTTATTTATACCATTTATGTCACTTTATTTTAACATTAGGGCCGACCTGACGCTTTCTTATTTTGTAATTCTTTTCTTTAATTATCTTCAGGGCCTACATGTACTTCCTTCTTCAATTCACTTTGTCATCTTCAAAAATTCATTTCTCCTCAACCATGAGGATCCACGTGACATGCCACATACCATCATAAACAACATGATGTATACTATCCATCCATGGGTGTCGTATCTGCATGTGCATTTTCCTTCATGTCCAAATGCCTTCATCAATCTTGCGGTCCAAAACCCATGACTAGGGTTGACATCAATGACAACAACCAATCTTCCAACAATTTTCTTATTCATCATAATAAATTGTTATGTTATGTTTGTGCACAATTAAATTGGAGTACTGCTAAATGAATGTTGAAGCATAGTATATTATTTTTTTGTGCCATGAAGGTTTCTGGTTTAATATTTTCATTGTGCAAGTCTTGGATTTCAATTTGGTTAAGTAAAGGGAAATTAGATATCTCCTTGTTCCTTAGAAAAATTGCTAGTCCTGATACCGTAAATGGTCAAAATCAATTGGATGAATCTTGGACTTGAGCATTGATTATGTGTATTGGAGGCCCTGACCTTGTAGGGTAGCCTGGGCGAGTGTCTTCCTTATTATTAAATGCGATATGATCGTTCTATGATGAATAAGAGATGTAGTATCTGATTTCTTGCTAAAGTATTGACAATGATGATATTAGAATGTTTTAGTGTTGACTCATGTCAGTTTTTCATAACACATGTCCTAATTAAGGTTTAACAGTTGTTTCAAAAAAAATGAAACTATCCACTTATATTATTTCTTAACCAAAGAGATCATTACAGTTTAACTAGATATTATCGAAATTTTGTTGAGGATTATGCAAATTTTCATCCCCACCCATTTACCTCCTTAAGAAGAATTATTTTAGTTGTAACTTGGTCACTGATCAATCCTTCCATGCTTTGAAAGAGGGTATGAGTACGACTCCAGTTCTATCACTTCATGCCTTCAAAATGAATTTTGTTTTGGAATGTGATGCCTCTGGGAAATTCATTGGGATAGTTCTCATGCAAGAAGGAATACCATTTTCCTTCACTAGTAAACAAATTTATAAAACACAGTTGGGAAAATCCACCTATAAAATGGAAATGTTTTCTATTTTTCATGCGGTGGATATCTAGAGTCCATACTTTCTTGGGAAATGCTTCCAAATTAAAAATGATCATTATATCCTCAAATATTTTTTGGAATAAATGATTTCATCCAATGAGCAATATAATTGGTTGACCAAAATTTATTTCTATGATTATGAGATCATTTATAGGAAGGGAAAAGAGAATGTGGTTGTTGATGCTCTTTCTAGGAAATATGAAGAAGAAATGTCCCTCTTATGACTCTCCTTAATTATTTTCGATATGTTAAATATATTTATCCATGAATGTCTCCAAGATCCCAACAATTCTAGCCTAATCCAACAATTGAAACAAGACACTAATTCATCTCTGGGATACACTTGGAAAAATCAAGATCTTCATTACAAAGGTCACCTATATTTGAGAAAATAGTACCACTTTAAATCTATTGTGCTCTGTTAACTTCATTCTTCTCCAACCATAGGGAATTTTGGATTTCATAAAACATGTGAGCGAATCAAATGCTCCTTTTCCTGGAAGGCATGAAGTAGGACATATGCAATTTTTTGGTTGAATGTGATATTGTCCAATGCAACAAGGGATAAACAATCAAAACTCTAGACACACTATAATATTTCCCTATTCCACCTACTATATGGACCAATATATATATATATATATGGACTTCATAGTAATATTACCCAAATATTGCAATGAATAAGTCATCATGGTTGTGGTGGATCACATTTCTAAAAATGCTCATTTATGTGCCCTCTAACACCCATTTAAAGCCTCCACAGAGGCTCAATTTTGTATGGAAATTATCTTCAAACTCCATGGAATTCCCCAATCTATTGTCTTCAAGCAACATCCAACTTTCACAAGAAACTTCTAGCAATAACTGTTCATCCTCTAGGGCACCCAATTGCATCTCATCACTTCCTATCATCCCCAGACTCATGGTCACACCGAAGTTATCAACACACTATTTAAAGCATATTTGTGGTGCTTCACAACCAAATGTCAATCTAAATGGGTTCAGTGGTTACCACTAGCTGAATGGTGCTACAATACATATTACCATGGTACTACTTGCATGAATCCCTTTGAGGTGGTCTATGGTTAGAAGAAACCCTATGTATTATCTTACCTAAAAAGTGTCAAGGTGGATAGAAACCTTAGAATCCAACATGACATTCTACACAACCTTAAAGATAATTTCGTCATGGGGCAAAATTGAATGAACCAATAAGATGATTGGTGTCATTGTGAATGACATTTTTCTTAAGGGGATCAAGTGTTTATTCATCTATAACCATTTAATAAAACATCCCTCATATTATATCACCATCAGAAACATTCTCCAAAGTTTTATGGCCCTTATACAATCCTCAAGCAAATAGGGCCCATGGATTACAATTTAACCCATCCTATTCACTCTAAGATCCATCAAGTTTTTCATGTTTATTTCTTAAATAAATTGATTAAACCAAGTGTTAGATTCAAAATAGTCTCTCTCAATTGGATGAATAAGGTTTCATTTGGTTGTATCCACAATCAATCCTCTCTGAATGTAAGCATCGTCTCTACCAACACACAATTCAATAAGTTTTTGTACAGTGCAAGGACACACATCCTCAGGATTCTACATGGGAGATGGTCACCATTCTTGAGCTATTCCCACATCTCAAGCCTCTATGACAAGGATTATCTTCAAGGGGGAGGGAATGTTAGGGTCCTAACTTCCCTAACCCTTCAAGTAGATAGAATATTATTTTTTTATATGTAATAAAGGTTGTCATTAGTAAAACATTCTTATTTAATAATGTGAACACGTCTAATGTAAGAAAATTTACTAGAAGTTTCCACCTGTAAAAATTTCTTCCTCTAGGATGTTATCAAGAAGATAGAAATAGTATATATAGAGGTAGAAATCATGGAAAATCTTGTCTTGTGAAATATTTTGTACTCGAGCTCTTTTTTGTTGGAGGTTTCCCCCTCAAACAAGAAAGTGAACATTTCCCTCAAAATAATAAAGGTATCATATTTTGTATATATATTATCATTGTGCTTATTGGTTCATCTCTTTCTACTAACTATTTTGATAATAACTATGTTATTTCTCTGCATATCTCCTTCTAGTGCCTTACATTCTATATCCATTGGACCCTAGAATTATCTTTGCAAAAAACCCACCCAAATTCATTTACGTCATTTTATCCTCTTGCTATTAAAGACCTGACATAACACTCTCTTATTTTAATGTTTCAATGCTCATCAACAATACCTTATTATTAAAACTCAAATCCTTTTCATTAATATGTTGTTACTCTCTCAAATGTGCCTCCATATCATTAGGTATGCACCCTTATGAGAATTTGAGGTATTCCTTACCAAATATTCACATCTTCCATGTACCTCTATCAGTTGGTAATGTTTTTCCAAAATTAGCATCATTTGGAAAACAAATCATATTGAGCAGTTGTATGGTTCAAAGTGTCCAATTTCCCTTATTTATATAACTTTATGAAATATCCAAATGCTCCCTTAGAGAAATTAAACATTATGTCAAGTTTTTCTCTGGATTACATTTCCAATGAATATTCTCATGCCTCTTTCTGAGTTCTAATAGAAAATTTACATATTTCTGAATCTTCCCATTCCTACTCAATTGTGTCCTATTTTCACTGGTGCAATCTAGTTGAGAGGTTATTTTGTTCCACTTGTAGTAGAAAATTTGTTAGAAATTAGGAAATTTTTTATATTGGATGTAGGTAGAATTTATGATTTTTAACAAATAGCCATTTTCATATTCAAAATATGATGCTCCAGTGATATTCTGTATAAATCTAGAATTGATGATTTGCACATTTTTACATTTTCTCTAGACTTGGAAAAAATACTCAACACAAATTTTGGATCATTGAGGAGGTAAAATTTTTACTAAATATAATTTTCCATATTTGTGATCTGGGTTCCCTTTTACTCCTCTAAGGATTTCAAAAATCCCAAAAAAGTGGCCTAGAATAACGAATTTTTCCATGTTTCCACATCTCCACACCAAATCCTTTTGAATTTTTCCAAAATCCCAACAGTGTATCTTCATGCCTACTTTTTAGACACTATTAAAATTTCATCTTTATTTAGTCCAGATCCTTGAGCATCACACATATCTGTAAACAAAAATAATTGGAATTTTCCATAGAATTGAAGAAGAATTGGCCCATGTCCCTCATTGGCATTTTTGTAGTCTTCATCACAACGAACATACCCTTTAAATTTCATCTAATTATGAGTTTTTATGCTCCTCTTATGGCCAAAATGCATTTTTGTTTGTAGACTCCTTTTTATATTCTTGTTTGTATTCTCCTTTCTTTTCTCTTCCTCCTTTCGTTGAAAAATTCCCTACCTATGTGGAAGTGGGAGATACTTTCCTTTTATGTACCAATTTTGTTCACTCTGCATCTTGCATTCCACACTCTTCGAGTTTTGGGTCTTGATATATTTTTCAATACCCTTATTATGTCCATGTGGACAAATGGCATTCCTACATATTCTGCCACACCAAGATGCCATCCTTTGTCTCACATCCCACATTCCACACTCCACAAGTTCTAGGAATTAGTTTAATTTCCACACACCCATGTGGAGGAATAGAACACCCACACATTCTCCCACACTTGCATGTCATTCAATATATCACATCTAGCATTCCTCACTCTTGTAGATCTGGGACTTAGTCTAATTTCCAAATACCCACGTGGAGAAATATCCCACTCGCACATTCTATCGCACCCACATGTCATATGTCACCCTACATCCCACATTCTACACTCTATAATTTTGGGGACTTAGTCTAATTTACAAAAGCCAATGTGGAGTAATAGAATACCTGCACATTCTCCTACACCTGTTTTTCATCGAGCATCCAACATCTTGTATCTCGCATTCCACACTCTAGAAGTTTTAGGACTTCACCTAATTTCCAAGCACCTAGAACTACAAAAAACCAAGGTCACCATCATGGCCCACCACCATGGTATTCCAGGTCACCACTCCCATATCACCTGACGTGTGGCTTCCACATCACGAGGTATGGAAAATTTCCCAATTTTCCTAAAATTCCAAAAATTCTCAAACATTAATAATTTTCCAAAAATATAATTTTTGGTTTCTATTAGAGTTCTAGACTTAGCTTCCCATGGCCGAACATGACACCTACGATTGTCAATTGAACATCCCAAATCCCTCATATGAGCATTAAAATGGACTAATACAAGGTTATGGGTTTAGAAATAAGGAAAAGAGGATGTGAAAAGATGACAATTTTGATCTGTTTTCCTTTGAACTTCCCTACGAAGGAAACCTCTAAAGTGTCATTCTTGTTGGCATTGCCAAATTTCATCCTTCAACCAAGATTTTGCAAAATCTTATTGTTGAATTATTTAAACACTAGGTCGATATTAAAATTAATGTTCAAAGTTTCAATAAAGTGGAGTAGGGCAACGAATTTAGTGTTATGATGAAAATATTTTCCCCTTCCATCTTCCTATTGATAGCCTTCAACTAATCTCAAATATCATTAATTTTTAATAAGTGACCTTCATTGGAATCATAATCTTCCATCTTAATAGAAAGACTATATTCTTTAGGAAAACATGTCTACCTATACGTGAGAATCTTCATCGTCCCCATATTGAAATTCAAGGAGCATCTCATTCATGATGAAAATTTTAATGAGCATAACAACTCATTTATTCTTTGCATCCTATTTTTCTTGGGCATCTTCATTGATTTCACTCCATATTTATTTTCCCAATATCAGTGTATCTAAATACTTGTACTCATTGATTTCAAGCATCTATTGTTTCCATTTATTAATTTTTTTTTCATTAAACTCTCGATTAGCCTCAAGAATAATATTGAACAAAGTGGTCATAATTTTACACCAACCATACATTAATAAAACAATGCCTCAATTCACACTAATTGTTTGCTAAAAAATAAAAATAAAAAACTTTGTGAACATCTTTTATTTGCCACTTGGCACCATTAAAAAAAATACCCACATTAAGTTGGTTGTTGAGTTGCATACAGTCATGAAGTGCTGGATAAAAAAATAATAATCTTCATGGAGGACCCATGCACCTTGGTAGCTCATCCTAGAAGACGACCTTCAAGGACTCACATACCTTGGAAACTATGTTCTCAATCCGTGTCTATATTTCTCAATCTAGTCGTGGCTATCAATCCAATGGCTTATGCAATGCCACACCCCATGTTTCTCTACCACCTAGGTATGATCCCAATCCCTTGTGACTACTAGGAACTACTATTCGCATGACTATTGGTTCCTTCTATTCCCTTTGGCAACTCACACATGAAAAATACACCATACTAGAAAACAAGTCTTCTCTCTTTAGCAATGACTATTTCTCCTTTTCGAGACTCATAATAGAACTAAGTTGGCTTCCCTTTCTCGATTGTTTATTCACATGTATTATAGTTAATCAAATCATCACTATAGAGACTAGTCCCGAAGTCTTCCCCTACTTTTAGCCTTGGTTTCTTAACTATGGATCTAATATCATAATAGGTTACACATGTTAAACATAGAGGAGACAAAACTTTTGATAAATAAAGCCTAAAATGATTATTCATCTAATAATCATATTTCTTCTTACCTACTTAGAAATGTGGAGGATATGGATCTAATATAATAATAGGTTACACACATGTTAAACAAAGAGGAGACAAAACTTTTGATAAGTAAATCGTAAAATGATTATTCATCTCTTCATCATATTTCTTCTTACCTACTTACAAATCTAGAGGAAAAAGAAGTTACACAACTTCTTCTTGTTTATTCATTACCAACTCTAAAGTACTTAATGTACTATTTATTTATGTAAAGTAAATGCTAAAAAATAATAAATGACCATTATTAATAATAGCACCAACATTAAGTTTCTAATGGGGGAACTTCCTTAAGTTTTTGATAGGTGAACTTACAGGCATGTTACCTACAATACACTTGTGTGGAGCTCAATGTTGATTATGTCACTAGTTGTTCTAAGCATGGGAGGTCTCCTTGTATACTCATAAGATATCATCTCATTTACATGGGTGCTTGGAATTGTATCCTCATAGGATATGTACAACCATCTTGTTCACTCCCTTTAAATGTTAACCCTACGACATATCCATATCCACATGTGCGGTCACCTTAAAATATTTTACTTGGTTTACCGATAAACTGAACAGCGTTATGTGGAATTCCTGGATTCAAAGGTTAAATTTTTAGGTGTTTTAGAATAAGTTTTATGTCAAGGTTCCATATACGAAAGATTCTTCGCTTCTCTCGAGTTCAAAACGTTTTTTAAGGTATACAAAGAGTTTCCATTCGAAAGAAGTTTTAACCTTCCGCCTTCGTTGTTCGAATTCCCGACTCGTTCTTTATTCCTGAATTAGAAAACTTTTCCGTAATCAAATGTTTTTGGTTCGCTGCGGTTACATCCCTAGAGTCTTCATTCCTTCTTCATTAGGGTTCGAAGATCAAATAGAGGGGCCTCACCCCTGTTTGAATATTATCAAGCGAAGACCCGCAACTCTTGTTTACATTGCACTTAGAGAAACGCCATGGATTACCAAATGCCCCACTTATTAGTGAACAAAAATAAGTAATTTAAATGTTATATTTTTTCTTTGTTTTGGGTGTTTGATTTTATTTGAAATCTGGTGATGAATGGTTGGATTTGCAGATATGAGTGGTTAAGTTTGTATAATTTGAGTGCTCTCGATTTTGTCTAAATTTACATCACCTGATTCCCGCCAAAAAAATAAATAAGTAGAACCAAAGCTGAACAAAAATGGGATTTCCACTAAAGAAGTAAGAAAGTTCTTAGTTTGTTGGAACCCTCTTTCATTCATTGAACAAAAATGGGATTTCGACTATAGTTTAAACATTCTACTAAATGTGATTTTTTTGTCTAGCCATATTTTATAGGGACATTTGTCTAAAAATGTTAAATCCTTAGATTTGGGTGATTATTTATGAATAATACAAGTATCTATTTTATATGTGTATATCAACCACTTTTTACTTAAATGTGGTTGTTATTAATAATAATTAACACAACTAACACCCTTCTATATTAATAATAATTTTTATTTATTAAAAATTATTACTATCTTATATATAATAAAAATAAAATAATAATAATAATTTTAATGAATATATGAATAATAATAACTAATTAATAAAATATTATTATATATTAATGTGGTTATTGATATAAAATATTATTAATAATATTAACAATTATTATTATTATTATTATTAACTAATAATAATTAACACTAATCAACCCTAACCCTAATAATCATAACGCATATATTTTACTCATTTATCTTAAACTATATATTTTATTTCAATATATAAAAACGAATTCATTTCATGGTTGTCAATTTAATCACAATGAGGTCAGTTTTACGTCTTGGAATCTAAAGTAAAAAGGTTTTCGGAATTGACACGGACCAAAACTGGGTAACAGTTTCAGATATCCGATATTTTCTGCGATCTCACCGCGGGCAGACCTTGCCTATATATATATGTTATAAGACTATATTTCATTTGGGGCGAGCGAGCTTTAGAGACTTCTTTTTTATTTCGTTTAGATCAGCCTTCAAACGCCCATATTTTATTAGTATTAGAAAAATGCACGGGTTTGTTTACTGGATATTTTACAGCTGAATTTTCTGTACAAAACTTGAACTTGAAATGGCCTCCCAAAATGTTCTAATTTTAGAGAAAGACAAACAAATAACTATTACATTTTGCAGTAAATAATTGCAAAAGAAACTGCCGAAATTCTTATCTAAAAATACGGATCAATGCTTATTCCTTCCAACTGTCAACCAAATTTGGTCATTCTTAAGGAGAAAATATTGAAATGGTCATATATATTGTTAATCGTTTTGATGACAATATGAACGGTTGGGTTAATGGAAAGGAATGACGACTGCTTTAATCGAAAGAAATGCAAACATTATAATTTTATTACTAAAATTAATAGTTACGAACATTAAATTTTATTTATTGATTTGAATATAAAATTAAAAATATATCATTATTTTTCATTGTAGACTATACTAACATAGCTGCTAACTGCTTATTAGTGAACGCCTAAAAACTTATAGCTAAGAAAATTTGAGGTGATTAAATATGGAAGAATGAAGTTGAAGGAGTGTATGCTAAACGTGGTAATCTCAAAGGTTAATTATTTAAACGTAGCAATCATATGATGTTACAGTAATTTCTTAATATGATTAGGTAAATGTTAAAAAGTAAGCATTCATAAATGCAAGGAAGTTATCAACAATAAATCTGACTCGTTGATTTTGGAGGACGACTAAGAATATACCAACATCAGATTATAATTTAAGATTAAAAAATCATTAATTGTGCCCATCTCCATCGCAAAGACTAAGACTGAAATTTGTGATTAAACATCTAAAAAATAAAATTGATTAAAATTTTTTAATTGGTAAAAATTTTGCCAAATTCACCAGCGTACTTCGTCAGAATTTAACGGTATTTACCGTATCCGAAATCTGCAGGGCTACTATTATTGATGCTTTTCCTGATTTCGCCCGGGGCTCGTAGGGCCAACCTCATATCGAAAGATGCTTCCGATCAGGCCATTCCATTCTGCACTACCCGCCAGTCCCTTCCCATCCGAGCGATTTGTACGGGTTTTCGATCGGATTTTACTAATAATTCGACCGAATTGAATAGTTCAACGGATTGGCGAATTTTGGAATTTACTTCACCGATTCGGCGGAATTTGTTCACTATGATTTCGACGTGCGAGGAAGGCGATGTTGCTAATAGTTTTGACACGCTTGGTAGCATTGGAGAGGCTTAAATTGGAAGGTTAAGCTACGTATATGACGTCGATATCATCCATTCCGTCAGTATTCAACTTTCTTTTCTCCGAATTATTGAGTTCATAGAATTTTCAAATTCGGTGGCTGAAAGCTAAATGGAACCAACATTCGTATGGATGACAGAGAAGTGCGGAGCCCAGGACATGTCCAAATTTTAAATCGTTCGTCCTCTGAATTACTCTGTTTATAGAATTTTCAAATTCGATGGCTGAAAGCTAAATGGAACTGCATTCTCATGAATGAGAGAGGTGCGGGGCCCAGGACATGTGGAAAATTGAATTCATTCGTCCTCGTAGCCTTTGAGTAGCCGCATTTGAATTGACAATCCAAAGGAAGACGGATGCAGACAAGAAGATATGAGGAGTTAGATCGAGCGTTCCGAATTACGATTTCACGTGAAACTTGACTTAGTCAATTGGACTTCTTCCGTAATTTCGTAATGAGAGTAAAGCTTTCACGGTAACGCTTTAGAATTTTGAATTCCATCTGATTCAATTGTGGGTTTAGCCGTTTGATTTACACGAATGAAATAAGGAGTTAGAGCAAGCTGGAGGTATTGGATGCATAAAGCACCTTGGGTAATGGCTATTATTTTCAATTTTTTTTGGTGCTATGAAAGTCTTGTATATATATTAAAAATATTCAAATTAACTTTGTAATAATGTTATATAATTTTTAATTAATAAAATTTAAAGTAAAATATTTTTATTTTATATTATAGAATTTAAAGATAGAGTAGTGGTAAGTAAGCTTCTCCAGAAATATCAATGGCGATCTAGAGTTTGAGCTTGGTTGCAAGTTTTAGGGTTCATCAACATAATGGTAGTCAAAGGAGAAGGGAGCGAGACTCACTCCTATAAACAAGTGGTGGTGGTGCACAGAGAGAAAGGCCCACACTCACTAGGCTTTAAGATTCCACTGTTAGGTCCCTCGAGATCGGTGTCATAACAACAGAGTGAGGAAAACCACGAGAAACGAGACAGAACAGGGGAGGAGAATAAAGAAACCCGAGGAAAGATGTCTGAGCATTCAGACCCAACTGGGGGGAGGGAGGAACGCATGCAAACCAAAGACAACATTGATCCCAAAAGTGATTCTAGAAGACCCGCAGATGCAAGAATATAGGGACCAAATGAAGACATGCCCTGATCTACAAATTTATGGGGTTATGGCCCACCGAAAAAATCTTGTGTAGCTGGATCAAACATCATTGGAAACCAAACGGAGAGGTGGATCTACACCTAGGATGAAAAGGCTTTTTTACAATGGTATTCATAAATTTAGAAGAAAGAGACAAGGTGTTCAAAGGAGGTCCTTATTTCCATGCCTCAGCTGGACTATAGATGAGACCCTGGAAGGAGAACTTCTCCCTGGAGAAGGAGACCTTTAAATGTGTTCCAGTGTGGCTCAGGCTCTAGTCCCTACCAGTGGAATACTGGCTCCTCTCCACCCTTGAAGCAATAGGAAATAAACTGGAAATTTTTTTCAAGGCATCAGATGCAACTTTAAAAGGGAAGTACACCTCTTTCACAAGAATTTGTATAGAGATGGATGTTTCAAGCGCACTGCCAGAAAAAATATGTTTGGAATTCAGGGACGAGGAATGGATCCAAAGCATATATTATAAACAGATTATGTTTAGATGCAGAAGGTGTCATGAACATGGGTACCTACTCAGGGAATGCTCATTAACTAGAAAGACGGAACAAGAAAAAACAAAACAAAACCAGGATGAGGAAGGATTCATTCGTCCAAATTATAAATGGAAATGAAACTGAAGACAAAACAAAACCCTTGCAAATAGTCACCTGAAAACAAAAAATATCTTCGAAGGTTTGGGGAATCAAACCTAGGTCGAAGAAATGGGGCAGGACAGGCAAGGGGAAAGAGAGAAAGAGAAGAAGGAGACCAATAAAACAATGGAGCAACAAAAACTTCAGGAAATTGTAGGCAACAACAGAGTTTCCACTGGTGAAGGTAGCCAAGACCCAAATACCCCAATGCATTAGGGGGATGGAAACTCTGAAATGACATCGAGTGAGGTTGAAACTAAGGATCTCGATCTCAGAGACATCGTCAAAAGGGAAGGGATAGATCTCCAGAATATATTAGAGGAGTGGAAAAAAAAGGGATGGATAACATATCGTCAAAACAACTAGATTGCATTCAGTACCTCTTCATAATGAGGAAGGAAGAAAAAGAAAGAGGAATGAAATAAATGCATGGAGAAATGGGGACCCTCGTTATCAAGAAAGGAGAGAGTCCACAACAACACTCTCCAAAGAAGGAAAAGAGGAAGAAGGGGAGGAAGTCCAACAATGTGGACTTGCATGAACTAGGAGCGCTTCTGATTAACTCGGGTAAGATCAAAAAGTTTTTCCATATGCCCCCACCCCCGAAAATGTTTAAGATGAAGGTTATCACTTGGAATATAAGAGTCTTGAACAACCCATGGAAACAAAGATTTAAAAAAAAAAAACTCAAAGTGGAAAAACCAGACATTTTTTTATCCAAGAAACCAAATCTACCTCAGAAAAAATGGTATAAATAAATAAGGAAAAATGGAATATCTATAATGTTTTGAATATAGATAGTCAAAATTTTTTTGGAGGCATACTCACCCTTTGGAACCCACAAAAGGTGGAATTTCTCTCGGTAGAAGCTACTAAGAATTATCTGTCTGTAATCATGCAAGTGATAGGGATTCCATAGAGGGTTATGTGCACTAAGGCTTATGGCCCTCAACTACTAGAAGATAAAAAAAAAATGATTTTAGACCTAGAAAACTTAAGTGATCGAAATCATAACCCTCATTGGATTTTAGCAGGTAATTTCAATATAATTACCACTTTGGCTGAAAAGAAAGGAGGTATAATAAGACCGGACTGAGATACAGAGGCTTTCTCATCCTTCATAGAAAAAACCAAGCTAATTGATATCAAAACTAGTAATGGTGAGTTCACTTAGAACAATAAAAGAATCTTTCACCAACAAATAGCCTTGAGATTAGACAAGCTCTTAATATTGAAATCAATAGTCATGCAAGGTATAATAATGGAAGGAAACATTCTTCCTTGGTGGGAGCTCAGACCACTGGAGTATTCTGTTGGAGGCAAACTTCCAAGTAACCCCCTAAAATAAATTGTTCTAGTTCGAAAGTTTCTGGATCAAGCACCTGAATTTCAAGGAAAACATCAAGATCTCATGGAAAGAGAGCATCCAAGAACAGGGAACAAAAATGTTTAAACTTCAAAGAAGGATAAAATACATAAAAGAAAAACTCAAGCAGTGGAATAAGGAAGTATTTAGGATTATTGACCAGGCTAAAAAAGATCTAGAGCATAAAATTTGTTGGCTCTAAGAACAGTTTATCTGAGAAAGCTATAATGAGGAGAGGAAAAAAGAGGAGAACTATTTGAGTCAAGACTGGGAGACTATATGTAAACAAGATGATATCTTGTTAAGACAGAAGTCTAGAGTGCGATGGTAAAAGGAAGGAGAATAAAATACAAAGTTCTTCCACTGGTTGACTTTAGCGAGAAGAAATCATAATAAAATCTTGAATATATGTGACCAATAAGGGATAGAGAAAGAATACCACTTGGAGATTGAGAATATAGCGAGAGAACCCAAATTGGATAGATCTGAAGAAATCCATAGGATATTAAGGCATATACCCAAAGTAGTTATAGTGGATCATAACTTGAATCTAAATAAACCTATTTCTCCTGAAGAAATTGACCAAGTGATCCAGGAGATGCCAAATGGAAAGGCCTCGGGACCTGATGGTTTTACTGCAGACTTCTTCAAAGCATGTTGGGATGTGGTTAAATATGATATTTATGGCATAGTGGAAGACTCATGATGCTCAGCTTCAATCCTGAAATCCCTGAACTCCACTATGATCACCTTGATACCCAAAGAAAATGAGGCAAGTACTTTGGACAGGCTTAGACCGATCGCCCTATGCAATGTGGTGTACAAAATTATATCGAAAGTTATCACTAATAGACTGAAACCCCTACTCCCAATTCTGATTTCAAAGGAATAATTAGGCTTTGCAGAGGGAAGGAAAATAATCGATAACATCATTCTAGCCCATGAAATAATTCATACTTTGAAAAGTAGGAATAAAGCTGGTATTATAATTCAACTTGACTTTGCCAAAGCATATGACAAACTAAGCTAGAACTATATGGAAAAATCATTGGAATACTATGGATTTGACAAACACTGGATCAAGTGGGTAAAGAACCTGGTGTTTATGACTAGTTTCTCTCTATTGTTCAACAGAGCCCCAACAAAACCATTTTACCCTTTGAGGTGCCTCAAACAAGGAGATCCATTGTCACCCTTCATGTTTATCATTATGATGGAAGGGTAAAGTAGAACCATAAAAGATGCAAGGGAAGAAGGAACTATAAAAGGACTCAGACTATATGAAGAGTGCCCTACAACAACTCATCAATAGTTTGTGGATGACATAGTGCTACATGAAATTCCCACTATCAACGAAACTAGAGCCTACAAGAAGATCCTAGCTTATTTTGGAGAAGCCTCAGGGATAGAAATAAACCACTCAAAATATATGATTTACTTCTTCAACACCAATATTGGTGTCCAAAGGAATCTCTCCAACATCATGGGGTTTGAGAGGAAAACCCTTCCCAATAGATGTCTGGATGTGCCTCTAACGGACAAGGAATGTAAATACACTACTTGGGAATGGATCCTATGATCTAGGTGGATATCGCTGGCCACCCACCTTTTCCGACTGGCTCAAAACAGTTTTCTGGAAAATTTGGCAATTTACTATTTTCAGCAGTTTTAACTTCCAGGGCCATTTTGACGGCCCAAATGAAGGTTTTTCACGATCAAGGTTCTCAATAATCTCCTCAACGAAACCTTTCAAACAAGCTATCATACGCCTAAAACGAAGATCGTATGCAAAAGTTACGACCCTCGGAAGTTGATGTACTAACTTACCCAAACAGGGCCCACATGACTTTTGGTGCTTCATCTTCTAGGGTTAGGTTTTTGGATGTCTAGGACTTTTGAAATTTCTGTTTATTGTAAAAAGGTCTTCATAGCCTCATTGTAATCATCTTCTTGCGAATGTGAGTAGTTGTCACATCTCTTCTCAGAGATAAGTTGTCACCATTCTAGCGAATCCTTCTCTCTGTATTTTTACAGTCTCTGTACAT